>OZ022265.1:90273769-90466269 GCA_963978885.1 Nemotelus pantherinus
TTTCACAAGAAAGGTATCCAAGCAGCGTCGTCAATCTTCTTTGTGATTCTTAGCTTGTCGATGTAGAGTATGAATGGGTATTTCGATACGTTGAATAATTGATCGACAAAAGGGTATTGATTATTTAGTTGAAAGATGTAGTATGATGGCATTGATGTAATTAATTGAGAAATCTTCAATTGAGTTCTTAGTGAAAATATGCGAACATGAGCAGTATTAGGATTCGAGCTTTAATGATGACTTATGATCGCCAACTCTTTGACTGATTAATTTGCCCTGACATATTGAATGTCAGCTCAGATTAAAGTAATTTAAAAATTTTAAGCATCTAATTGAACTAGTTTATATTTGTGATAAGTCCTATCCTAAGCCGCTTTTCCGCTGAAATGAAACTGTACGCATTACCTGGAATCCATATCAGGTGGCTGAAATACTTCATGAGTCTAAGATTACATCTTCTATTTACCGTCACTGAACCGAATAAATATATTACACAAGGATGATGTTGCAAGATAAGGTAAAGTACGGGAACTAGTAAATTGCATGTGGGTGCATTCGATTCAATTGCAATTATCCGATGCGAGATTTTAATCGGACGTTTAGCAACATCCTTGGGCATATCAGATGCCAATCATCTGAATATGTGAAACAGTAAACCATTTCATGTAACTAGCATGAATTATTTCTAATGAATAGTGTGCCGGACGAAGCCCCAGAACGGACGTAGTTGGTTGAATTAGTGGTAAGGATCTTTGAATTTTGCAACTATTTCAGGAGGGTGTCGGATTTAGTTGCATTGAGCGGACTATTTGATAAAGCGAAGGATTTACGATAATTCATTATTTTATAAGTAAGTAAGTTTATTTATTTATTTATCATCATATTCAACAAATAAAAATTATACTGCTGAATATAGAGAGAGCATTATAAGAAACAAAATCAAGGTGACGTCAGAGAAAAACTAATAAGAAACAAAATCAAGTGGAAAAAGTACAAATTGAAAATTAAGGAGAGAAAAAAATACTACTCCGATATGTGAACATGCAAAACACTGCTTTTAAGGAAAAATTTGAAAATGTGTAATGTCGACGGTAGAGGACCAACTTGTAGCCTAAATAAATAAACACAACAGCGCTGCCTAAATAAAGATAACAGCGGAGAATAAAAATAGGTGTCTAAACACAAAAGAAGAAGGCGTGCCATGCGCATCTATACGAACGTAATTATGGTTTGTAAGGTTAGATTCAGCCATCCTATAGAATAACTTCAAGAAGAGAAACTCAACCAGGATAAGGAGGGAAGGAAGATGTAGGAACCAAAGACGCTCATAGGGAGGTAAGGAAGCTACAATTTAAAGAATAAGGTACGAGTAAATCTGCATTGAATAGACTTCAACGCATTGTTGAAATAGACGTAATGAGGACACCTCACTTGGCAGCAATATTCAAGGACACTACGCACAAAGGAGACAAAAGGGCGTACATAAGCGGAAATATGAACGAACAACCTTCGTTAATATTGAGGATCTAATTATAAAGCATGATAATTTAGAAGCCCTGGCAGTAATTCATACTTGGACCGAGCAGTAATTCATGCTAATCGAATTTGAGCTTTGGATCAAATATTACACCAAAATCTCTAAAATTATCAACAACATTAAGAGGAGACCCAGAAACAATAGAAGAACATCAAAGGTGACATTTTGCAAGAAAAAGACATTTTGTGACATTTCGCGATGTTCAAAGAGAGAGCATTGGCAGCGTACAAAGCCTGTAAGCTATTAAGATCGTTTTATAAAAGCGTACAGTCATCTTGTGACTCAATAAATCGAAACCCCTTGAAAACGTCGGCATATAAAAGTAAACAAGATCGGATCAATGGACGGAGATCGTTTATCAACATAAGAGGACCAAGGATAAACCCTTGCGGAACACCTGACCCAAGATAAAAGGGAATTGAAGTACAATAGTTACAATACAGGTACGGTCAAGGATGTAAGAGGTACACTAGGAAAGAAGAGGACCAGCAATGCCATCTTTTCTCAGCTTTTGAAGAAGGAGGTTGACAGAGCCAAAGGCTTTGGAGAAGTCAGTACGTCGACCTGATTTTGATGTTTAAGCGCAAATGTGACCGTTTGGGTGAAGGAAAGAAGGTTGATTAAAGAGTATTTACCTTGGACCAAACCGTGCTGTTCATGAGCTAGGCTAGGCTAGGCTGGAATAAAGAAGTATACTCTCTTGCAGACCACTTTCTCAAAGATGTTGCTAAAACAAGGAAGAAGGGAAATGGGACGGTAGTTTGAGATGCTTGTACGATTACCAGCTTTATGTGTAGGGAAGATGTCGGCAATTTGCCAAGGAGAACGTAAAGGGCCAGAAGTTATACTTATATTGAACAATATGGAAAGAAGGATGCACAGATATGATGAAAGAGATTTAGCCATAATATTCGGAATACCGTCAAAGCCAGTAACGGTATTGGCATCGACATCGCTCATCAGAAGTTCAATTTTAAAAAGTTTGTTCGAGACGAATGTAATTCAGGAGATGTAGAGAAAATATATTGAGATAGAAGAGGGCATTGTTGTGAGAAGAAAAATGAAAAGTAAGAAGCGAAAAATTCACACACTTCATGTGCAGTGGAAGGAGCTGTATCAACCAAATGCATACCATTGAGGATACTAGGAGAGTTTTTTAAGTAACGGACGACTGACCAAAAGGATTTCGATTGGTTGGTTCTGATTGATGTTTCAATGCGAGAAATGTAGGTGCGCATCACCTGTCTGGTAGCTGTTTTTTTCCTTAGAGCGTAGTTCTTCATAAAAAGGGATGTCAGCAAGTGAGCCAGATATTTCGTATGAATTACGAGCTGCATTTTTTGGTTTCGAATGCAACTGCAACATCATTGCTAAACCAAGGAGCATAATTGAGTTTTTGAAGACGATGAGTTGGTATGAATTGCAGAAAGAGATTCGGGAGGAAAATATACAGCTTGCGCAAAGCATCATCAATGCCACGAAAAAAAGAGAGCCAGTTAGTTATATTTATTTTAATTGCCATGTCAATGAAATCAGCTTTGTGAAAGTTAAAATTGTATCACTCCTATTTGGAAAACATTAAAATAGGTTTGCATGGTTGTTTGATATTTGTGACAAAGCAAACACCATTCCACTGAAATCTTTGTCATATATGGGGTTTCATTCATTTGAAAACGCTATCCTTTCTGAATAAGATTTAATCTTTAAAAAAATTAATGTTCAAAGAATCTCTGAATAAAGTAAACTAGCTTTATTCAAATATTTCTGATGAGTGGCAATTATTTAATGTTGGATATAATCGAAAAAAAAAATTGACAAGCGTCCTGGAATGTTATATCTTGAGAAAATGTAGAAACAAGTATGTGCCGAGTCACGCAGGTTCAATGCTTTCAGAGATGATATACGATATATCAGGCCTTTCCAAGCCGGTTAAGTTAATGGACTAATAAAAATTACGACATGAACTGCTACCCTGTAGATTTTACAAAGTTCATAGATTTTATCAAATTCATTAAAAAAAAAAATCACTTTTTCAAAGGCATATACTGCCTACTATCGACCCTATTTATGAGCCGAATTGAGCCTGTTGGAGAAAACTATTCCCCAAAAAGTTATGAAATTACATATTTTGTTGAGTTCTGCCCGTGTGAACAGGGTCTGATTATAAGTCACATAGTTCGAATTGATAGCAATTTTTAATGGATGAGAGTTTCTTTGAGTCCTTAAAGCGCTACTCAAGCGCAAAAAATATTTCCTGATTTGAGTTTGAAAGCTTTTTACATTTCCATATAAGTTCGCCGTTTTGTGCTTTACCTTATACTTTAATTCAATAAAGTGTTGCATCATGTCAGAAAAACACGAAATCAGCGAGGAATTTAGGACTGTTCATTTTTTTGTCTTTTCAGGTGTATCAGATTTGATTTTGCTTTTCAGTAATATGGCAATTTGTGGCCACTAAATAAACCGATGAAAGTACTGACGTGCACTGAACAATCTGATTTCTGAGTGTAAAAGCAACTCTCCATTTGCTGAGTCAATTTCAGTTTAAAGAAATCGCATAATTTACGATGATGTAATGTATTTATTTCTCTTTCAAATGAAATAAGCTTTCATTGGTGCAGTAGGTAGATGCACACTGGAGGTCATTTTTTCAAGACTTTGAAAGTTTAATGAATATGAAACTTAATAAAACGGGACATTAAGTCCACAAACCAAAATTACAATATTTGATGAGATTTCACGAGGTTTAGCTAGCATTTATGAGGCCATAGTTAGGATGATGTACTATGACCATTTCAATCTACTTAGTACATTTTTGTGGCAATAATTTGCAACAAATAGCTCCGCCATCAAACCAAAATGGCAATTGATTATATCTCATATTTATTAATAACTATCACGATGTAGTGCCTAGTCCAACTGTTGATGTGACACGTCCATTTCCTTATCTTAAAACTAGCTCTATTGTATATGACTTTCGCAATGCTGACTGTAAGAGCATTACAAATCAGCTTCTCAAAATTGACTGGACTAGTAATTTTTGTACGCTGGATTTTAACGATGTTGTATTTTCATTGTAGGGTGTCGATAAAAAGTACGTCTCAAATATTAAGAGAAAAGGTAAAATGTTCAACCAATTATTGAATAACAGTTTAAGGTTTTGCGGAGCCATAAAAAAAAACTTATCAAAACCAATAATGATGTCAGAGATGATATTCATGTTAAATACGATTACTTAGTACAAGTATAATTGACGAAATCCCGCGAATAAAATGAGCTTATATCATGTTCGAAAATACAATTCATGATCCAAAAAGTTTTTGATTTCGTGAGCACCAAACGAAAAATTCTGGCTGCCCTAAATCGATATACAAAATAAATTCGCTTCGTCAGAATCTCGCGAAATGTGTGAGCTGTTCGCCGACCAGTTCCAAGCAGTATTATGGTCGTATACGAGTACAAACTTGTCTAACCTTTTTTTTCTCAAACAGTCCTTCCAAATATCGTTCGTAAAATGCATTTAACCAGAGGCGAGATCGCAAACGCCATAAAATATCTTAACGTTAACAAGGGCCTGGTCCTGACTCGCTTCCCTCTTGTGTCATGCTCAAATGTATGGAATCGCTTATCTTGCCCGTGCATATAGTTCTCACTAATTTATTTTGTTGCAGGATTTTTCCATCCTTCTAAAAACATGTCAATCTCACGCTTTTTTTGAAAGTGGTGATATACGGTCAGTTAAAAGTTATCGTAACGGTTTGAAAAAATTGTCTGTGGTAAGCTCTACCAGAACCTCTCCTAAATGAACAGTAACATGGTTTGTGAAAAGACAGGCTAACTATTACCTACCACATGACTCTTGTCTGTGATGTTCTTTGTTACATAGGAAGAGGCGCATCAAATCTATACAATCTACAAAGATTTCAGCAAAGCCTTTGATCATGTTGAGTTTGATATCCTGTAACTTAGATTGCAAAATTTGGTATCTCAGGTCTCTTGTTAAGTTAGTCAGACTGTTATCATCGAAATTTAACAACTCAGGACGCACAGTTTCAGGTTTTTTTTTGTTTGTTTGTTATATATATATAAAAAAAAAAAAAAAATTAACAAAAATTGAAGTTTTATCCGATATACCATAAGGTAGTCACTTGGGACCTCTTTTATTCTCTATTTTCATATCGGATCTTTCTTAAGTTTTATCTGACATTTCTCACCTTTCTTTGCAGAGGATCCGAAAATGGACCCCAAAAATTAATTGAAATAAGATTAATGTTTCCTTCAGTAGACACTGCTATCTCTTCAGCAGTGGTGTAAGCGAAATAAATTTCACACTAACGTCAGTAAATGCCAATCTTCCCGTAAAACTAACAATTTAAATTTTGATTACCACGTCAATAATGTTTCGCAAAATAATATTGATAGTATCATAGATTTTGAGGTTCCTTTAGATAATTTAGGATATGATGAAGTCTTAAGCAAGGCAAAAAAGCAGCTGTGATTCATTAAAAGACGTGGGAAAGAATTCAAAAACCTATGGGTCACAAACTCATTGTACGCAGCCCTGGTTCATTCATGGCACTTTACTTTTGAAGTCCATAACTCTAGGGTCAGAAGAAAGTTCTTGCTCTTTACCTTGAGGCATCTTAATACTCCATGTGAATTTAATATAATCTAGCTATACATAAAAACAAGTCGGGTTCGTTGCACTATTTACAACTGATAACTTTTCGACCGATTTTCGGATCAAAAAAGAAGTTGTGCAGAAAATTCTTTTTCTCAAACATTTTGTATGAAAAAAAAAAATGAAATCTTAATACAACTCCATTTAGTTAGCGGTGCAGACGTGTGCCGCAATTTTCCAGTGTTATTTACAATGTTGCGAGCCAGAAGATCTAATCTTTCACCACGAAACCGTAATGCAATTAGAGTTCGGAATATTGCGAATCAATCCATTGCAGATGATAAAAAAATCGTACGGGAAGATAACTGGGTTAGTCTGGCCCAATTTCGTGCTTCAGAAACACAAGAGCAAAGAGAGGCAGTACGTCAAACGGCTCAATTGGCAATGAGAAATCGTCGAGCTTATCGTACAGGTCAACAACGTGATAATCTTCCTCGCGCAAGAAGAAATGCTTTTTTATATCACAAGGAGCTTCAATAAAAGTAATCGACCCGAATGCGAGCCATCCATCAAATATGTAGTTTAACAGAAATTTGTGCATTTCGATTCGCTTGGATAAAGCAAAAACATTGCTCCCACGTGAATTAAATTCATATCAATGTAATTAGAATACTTTTCATTTGGATTTTTGTACATTCATTGAACTCATTTTAATCTTAATAAAAAATGAATTTAATTCAATTATGTTAACAAAACACAAATATATGTTACCACAACATTTATTGATTCTGAGGCGGGACAAAGTTTGCCGGTTCAGCTAGTTTTCAGAATACAAATCCAGACTAAATTTTTGAAATCGATCAGCTCTACTTTCGCGGAGGGTGGTCATATGCCGCTGCTTTGATGTGGATGTTATTACGGACTAGATCAATGTTGTGTCCCTTTACAATATAATAACTTTCAACGAACCAGCAATGTGGACGACCCACATATGTTTACTGAATGAACACCAAAAAAACACAGTCTATGCCATCAAAGAGCCAATCTGCAACTTTGATACATTCGTACTAATATGGTGCGACTTTATTTTGTTAAATATTTTGTCACGCAGATACGAAAGCTCCTTATTTAGATACGATTTTGCCCCGTATCCCTACTTCTCACAAAGGAAACATTTATCACCTTACAAGACCTTTTTGACCATGAAACAAATCTATTTCCACATTATGGGAACCTTCATTAAGCAACATTGTTTATTTATTTACTTTATTTACTAACTTCCAGCCGTTTAAAATGATGAGCTAACTGATTGGACACATAATTTTGAGCGGAAGTTTACACACATTTACTATTTCAGTTCACTTATTGTTTATGAAGAAGTGTTTGTACAAGAACATTTTTATTTGATGTGTTTTTTTTATTTTGATACTCATTTAAAAATTTTTCCGTACGATAATTTTTCCTAGAGTGGTAGCACTGACAATTAGCCTATAAACAAATGCTGCGAAATATCCACCATTTTCGGAAAATCATATTTTCCCAGTCATTTATAGATTCATACCTTTGCGTAATTATTTCAGTCTGTTTTATAAGTTTTTGTGAAAACACACAGAGCTAGCCCTTTAACTAAAATGTCAACTTTTGAGCCATCGAAACAACATTTGCGGGAAGTTTTAATTTTCTTGTTTAATTTGATGAAAATTGCATCCTAAGCGCGTGAATTGCTCGTCGAAGCAAATCCGAACTTTAAAATAGAGGTGAGAACGTGTCAGAATTGGTTCAACCGGTTCCGTGAAGGTGATTTTGGTATCGAAGATAAGGAGCGCTCCGGCCAGCCAACGGCAAAGAAGAAAGGGCTTTTTGCATCGAATTGTAACTGGTGATGAAAAATGGGTCCATTACGATAATCCAAAACGTTGGCCAACGTATGGATACCCCGGCCATGCCTCATCATCGACGGTCAGGCCGAATATTCATAGCAAGAAGGTTATGCTGTGTATTTGGTGGGACCAACTTGGTGTGGTATACTATGAGCTGCTACAACTGAACGAAACGATCACAGGCGAGGTCTACCGACGACAATTGATACGTTTGAACCGAGCATTGCGAGAAAAACGGCCGCTGAAAGACACGATAAAGTTATATTGCAACATGACAATGCTCGGCCACATGCTGCACAAGTGGTCAAAACATACCTAGAAACGTTGAAATGGGAAGTCTTACCCCACCCGCCGTTTAGTCCAGACATTGCTCCTTCCGATTATCATTTGTTCCGATCGATGGCTCATGGACTGGCTGACCAGCACTTCCGTAATCACAGCCAAGTCGAAAATTGGATCGATTTATGGATTGGCGCCAAACAGGCCGAATTTTTTCGATATTGCATCCGTCAATTGCCAGAAAGATGGGGAAAAATAGTGGCAAGCGATGGCCAATACTTTGAGAATTGAATTGTAACCAAATTTTCACAATAAAGCATTAAATTTTGGAAAAAATTCGCAATTTTTAACCGGTACATCTAATACATTACTGTATTTTACTTAAAAAATATGTGTGAGTCCGTTGTATTAGTTGAAAACAATTACTAATTCTCAAAAATGGCAGTTGGCAGTAATTTTTTATCAAAATTTAAATAACAAAATACAAGATGTTTTCATTTCATGAACATCTTTATAGATACTTACACTTCTATGGCCTTATTCCAATTTATTACATAGCCGCTTAGTGCAAATGATTCAATATGAACGACATGGATATTTCCTTTCTCTGTACCAACATGCAACCATTTGCTGGCTACAGGTAAGTGAAGACATGTGATTCTGAAATGGAAATCAAGTTAAGTTCAAATTGTGAAAGAAATTTCAAAATTGTAAAGATAATAAAATATAAATCAACCAGACAATCATATTCAAACATAAACTACTCAGTTTAATAAAGTTGTCCTAGGATATTTTCCTAGAAAAATGAGACCTTCACCGCAAACATCTAAAAAGAAATGTCAACACACAAACTCTCGCACAACAAAAACAAAAAAAAAACAACACAATCCTTTGAGTGAACGCATATTAGACCTACCTTTCTCTTTGAAATTTCAAACTTTGTACTATTTGTGGACATTTTTGACGAAAATTCCATAGATGCAGGGTATCGTCTGCAGTGGCTGTAACTAGAGCACCTTCATTGACCAAGAATTCGATGTGGGTCACCGCGCACGCCGAGTCTCCTTCATGCCGTACATGTGTATCGACTCCGGGACGTCCAAGGCTGTATCGAAGCGATTTCCCGAAACGGGAGTTACGAGTTAAGGAATATTTCATTCATTCGTTCAAATAAATGATATGGCAAATTGTAAGTGGTAAATGTACGACAAGAAAAATACATAAAATCAAGTTAATAAATTCGCCAGTCCATAAAATTGCATGTCGGCAGTATTGGCCGTGACATTTCACGAGTCAGTCGGCCGGTTTGTCATTCTGAATAAGTGACGCATTTCGTTTTTTAAGTGTCCTGTCGTAATCTGAAAATTAAGTGCATGTAAAATGGGACATTTCTCGTCTTTTTTCACGGTAGAATGAGGTTGAGAGTCCTGGCTGATGATGATGATGAGGAAATATTGCCAGGTCGTTTTGGTTGAAGTTGATGTGGGTATGTTGATGGCGATTTATTACGGTTCGTTCCGGAGGAGATTTGAAAATATTAAAGGCAGGATATCATATTTATTTTTAAAAATTTATTGTTTTTATTGCTGTTTTTAATGTATGTAAGTGCTTCGATGCACGATTTTAGGCTCGGCAATAATATTTTTCGGAACATTAAAATTCAATGAAATTCGATTTTAATATAGATCTTATGATGAAGCGTTAAATGCGTATTTTCGAAGAATCGATTATGGGTGGTTGCTTTTTTAATTGAAAAAGAAAATTTCTGTTTGTTTTTTGCTTCGGCGAGTTCGAAATTTGTCCGTAAGCACACTATTACACTCACAGTTGGTTTACTAAATAAATCAAAATGTGTCACGAAACGCCCATATTTTGTAAAAAAAAAAAACGAGAACTATCCAACAGCAAAAAAATAGTTTTTGTAATGGAAAAGTGATGGCATATAGCTAATTTGAAGTTTTTTGCAGACATTTTGAGAACTAATGAATTCTTCAATTAGTAGAATATTGCTTCAAAGATTTACAGTACAGTTGCCCGAAAAATATTAGGCGTGTTTTTTTGCTCCCCCTATCTATAACAGAACAATGCAGACGCATTGGGAACAACAACAACTCCCCTTTTCCATAACAGAAGTTGTTGCTGTTTCCAATGCATCTGCATTGTTCTGTTATGGATAAGGGAGCAAAAAAACGCGCCTATTAATTTCAAAACAAATTCAATCAAACTTACGTCTCATATTCACAAATAAATGAGGATATTTTCATCCAACTTTCTGATCTATTAATCTTGAAATTATCTCTTTGAAAAGTTTAGCGCATGCATGGAGACAAAAATGAATATGAACCTTCACGAAACCACAACCAATTGTTAACTATCGAACATGCAATAACAATCCACCATACCCAATGGATGAAAGTAAATATCGCCCGCAACATGTCTTCAAAGTCAGTCTTATACAAGTGATTGTCAAATCAAGGCGACACTGTCGGAAAAGTGAATTAAGCGTTTCCTGCCTTGCTGTTTCAAAAAGAGAAAAATGTTGTTGCTGAACTGTAACGCGAGTAATATTTTGATAGTAGTTCGATAAGTAAAGTGTACGCGATTTAGTTGTTAGAATTATTGTTGAATAAAAGTGTGATTAATTGTATAAAAGGAAACTTGTTTTGTTTTGCAAACGCGGAGAGTATCGAATCCACGATACGTTTTTTAAAGGGAAAAACAAACCAGTATCATCTGTTTGGCGTAAAATGCAGTTCGAATGATATTCAACGATCATTATTATAAGAAAAAATCACTTATGGGTAATCTAATAAGGTGTATTTGGTTTGATCTGGAAATTTTTCATTCTTATAAAATAATTGAAACAAATTTAATTTGATCATAGCATGAATATATTTAAGAGCAATAATAACTTTAGAGCAAATATTTTCCAAAGTTTTGACTGCTTCTTAAAAGATTCACAATCGTACACAGACCGATACGAAAAAGACAACAACATCGACAAATCGCACCCACAGGCCTGAGCAAAGTCAGCTACGATACTCTCTGGCTTGAGCATGAATATATATTTCAAAATTTTTCAGGATCAGGTAACAACATTTTGTCAGGAATGACTTCTAAGAAGAGGTTGTCCTACAAATTTTCCATTTGAAACTACCAAACAGCATTACATTGGAGGCTGCGTGACGGCTAACAGCAATAATTATTGTTTTGTGCAAATATGATGCACGCTACAGCGTTGTTTACTTGTATGGATTTATAGATCTATAGACCTTAAAACGAAAAGAAGATGGTACAAAATTATGTTCGAAAATAAAAACGGGAAAAAAATATTTTGATACTATTACCCACATTGGGCGCAAACTTGCTAAGAGCTTTTACATGCATTATTGGTAGTTATTTCTGTTGATATCGATCCGAAATGAAATATTTAAACATCTATTACATTTGAACAAGAATGTTAAAAAGAAAATTAAAAATAATAACACATAAGAGAAAACGACTGAAAAGTTTCGAGAATTCAAATTCCGACCATGACAAACTATTTTTGATTCCGCATTTTTGTATCGAGTATAACGTGTTGGGACGTAGCCAAATGCTGAATTATCACCAGCGTCCAAAATGGTATAACAACCCAATTATTAGAGCATAACGCATACCAAATGAGTTTTCAAGGTCTCCATCATCGAAGCCGACTGGAGTCAGGTGACCATTGAAAAGCGGATTCGGTATTCAGTTAATTGGATGCGCACGGGCAGTTAAAAATGAAAATGTCTCATTCATTTTATTCAAGCAAAGCCTAGTGAGCAGGAGCTAATATTGGAATAAATTTGTTCGAGTTAAGCGATATCAATGGCGATGTAGTGAAGTGGATAGTGATACAGGTCAAATGGTTGTCACATACAATATCCAACTGTCAAATTGGGAGTCAAATCCCGATCGGAGCAATTTTTTGTATATTTGATTTTATTTACGCATTTACAGGTATATGTGTTGAGCAGTGACAGAAGATCCGATTTTTTTTGACCAAATAGAATACATAAACGTTCGCAAGTTGGTTACTAGAAGGCAAATCGAAGCAAAAAAAACGCACTTTCGTTTAGAGAGAAAATTAATTTTGAAAGCCTATTTCACATCGTGTTGCAGGCGTGAAGTTAGACAATACATGAGTGCCTATTTTGAGGCTTATTTTTGACTAAGTTGTTCGAAGCCCTAGTAAATTTGATTAGAACGTGCAGCTACCACTTGAAAAGTGGTCACTGGCTTTAACCCCCAAACGGTAAAATATTAGTTGAAAAATTTCATGTCAGGTTTAAGGTGAGAAACGATAGCAAGCATCAGGTACATTTACATAATATTAAGAGTACTCTCGAAAATAAACTTCATAGACTTTATCAGTACTGCTTTAGGTGGAAGATAAAAACTAACTCTGCGAAGACGAAAGCCATTTTCTTTACTAGAAAAAGGAAGAGTAATAATCTCCCCAGCATAACTTCTTGGGGCAAGATATTCCCTGGGACAAAGACATAAAGGATCTCAGCGTGACCATCGATAGCAAGCTTTCGTTTAAAAATCATGTTAACGAAGTCTGCAACAAAATTTCTATGTCCATCAAAACCTTATACCCGCTTATAAATCGAAACTCTTTTCTATCAAAGAGCAATAAATAAAGTGCTCATCTATAAAGCTGGAATACAACCACTCATTTCATAAGAGTCTCCTGTCTGGAGCTGTTGTACCGCGTCCTATGATAAGAAGCTTCAGGTACTGTCGAACAAATGCCTGAAAATTATACTAAACAAGCCCTGGCACTTTTCAGCATACTCACTTTACCATTTCGCCAACGTGCTTACAGTTGTTGAACTCATAAAAAGATGATCCATTACTTTTTACAGCAAAATGTTAAACAAAAACAACAATCTTCTTGCATTTGTCTCATCAGACAGTCTTGCTTGATGCAAATTTAGGTCCTATGATCAGTAGCTCTTAAGTAGATTTAATAAGTAGATTTAAGCATATTCATATACAAAGTTTTGGTTTTCCTTGAATGTTTTCTTTGTGAATTTACTCTACGAATTGTTTTGAAAGATTTTGATCAATGTAGTTTGTAAAGTCACTAGTCTGTATCACCTGAATTTTCAAATTGCACTAAAAAGAATAATTATAACAATAAAATATTTATTTATTTCACAAAATGTGCACATAGTGACTGATCGGGTTTACGTACGAACAGAATTCAAAGGGTTGTCAGAGAAGCGCAGATTCTCTTTATGATGAGCAGCTGTGTTCTGCTCTACCAAACTACATCAGATGAGCTGAACCTCGCTCAGCACCTCAAGGTCTTCAATTGTACGCGAAGCAATCAGAATGATTAAATTATAGCTTGGGCTTAAACTAGCCTTCCATAAGACGGAAATTGTACTAATCTCGAAGAGAAGAAAACTATCAGTAGTACGGATAAAAGTTGGCGATTGCGTAATCTCGCCGCAGCCTGCTATAAAATACCTGGGCGCAACTATCGACAACAAACTGAGCTTCAAACCTCATCTGGAGAAAGCAGGCAAGAAATCCTCCGGTGTAAGTTCAGCACTCCCTGAATGCAATTTCGGCACCCTCTATTTTACTGTAGGCGACACGAGTGTGTACACCAGTACTGCAAATAAAATTGAACTGGCGAAAAATATAAGCGGCTCATCGACTGATACACTTCGAACAATGGAGGTAGCTTCGAACCTACCGCGCCTTTCGAAGAACGTCTTATGAGGCGAAATGTGTTATAGCCAGTAGCAAAGCGCTTCGACTCAGCAAAAACAAAGCACGACCAACAAACAGGCGAGAGATTGAAAGGCGAGTGCAGTGAGGTAGTAGAAATGGAGTGGACATGCCCATACGATTTACATTGCAGAAGATGGTAGTAATTTTTTTTCCGTTCATTGTCAAATCTTGTCAAATCCAATTACTTCCCCTCCAATTCGACAATGAACGGAAAATCTGCTTTAACGTGCTTTGTGAGCGAGAGAATCGAAGGGGCTAATGGTGGAAAGTTATACCGTCGATGTCATCTCCACTTCTACTACCTTACTGGACCAGTGTCAGTGCAATCATGGCAGAGTAGTTGGAAGCAGGAGCGAAACCGGTGTTGGAAGCACAAATTTATCCCAAATGTCGTACTATGGTCTTCAAGGAGCTAAGGAGAAACGAATTATGATATAATCTAATTTTTGAGCGGACATGGTGGGTATCCTTGTTATGTGTACCGTGTTGGACACGACAGCGCACTGGACTATACAGTCTGTAAAAATGTACCCAAAATGTGGGACACGTTATGTTCAGTTATCCGCGCTTTGAAGCATGGAGGTGGTTTTAGTCGGTATAAATCCAGCATGTTTTAGGGCAGGAACTATGAAGCATCTTTTTGAAGATTTCCACTTTCCAACAGCGAAAAAAGGATCAAATGCGTCAAATACACTTTGTCCCATCGTAAAATATCTCCAGTTTAGTCCAATACAAGCCCAATCAAGCTTAGTCTAATGCTGCCAGCCACATCATGGCCGACAGCTTCACTTGCCTGTTTTAAAATCAAGAGGTCTGTTCCCGTACTTAAATCTATTATAATATATTAAAATTGATTCGCAGCAAGTCGTTTCCGTACTTTTGCTGCAAACCAAATGCAAGCCAAATTTTGCAGCAAAAAGAAGCCATCTGCCGAATTCTGTTACTGCTGCAGTTTGCTGAAGTACGGGAACATACCTAATATGACATCACGGATTCTTTAGTATGCTTTCCATCATGCTTTCCATACCAAACATACCATAACTAAATAGATGTTTTTCAACCTTAGCTATAGCTGTTTACCGTCCAACAGGCTACTGCAAATTGTGGCTGTGGTAGACGACGTTCTGTAGGCGGTAACGAATTTTTTTTACCGGTACTAAAAAAACTGACTCATTTCGAAAGTAATACCAACGCCCGTCATCCGTTGATCCTTTTTGTGGTCTCAATTCGGCCAATGTACCCATCTTCGACGAGCTAGCGTGGACCCAAAACGGCTTTAGATTTGGGCTGCTTTCATTATAAACCAATGTTTTGTGAAGGATTTTTGCGTTCGCATTTCACTTTTTTGCTTACTAACTGAGTAATTAGGATATTGATTGTTAGCGTCTATGACTCCTTGTTTGTTTAGTACAAATCCAGTTTTGAGCAATCATCCGTAATAATAAGAAGCGAATCAAATATTTCTACTCAAATCCCAAAGAATTCTCCATTATTGAATTGAGATTGGGAATTTAAAAAAAACAATTGGGACCCAAAAATATCCAAACCTACTTTTTTTCTGTTTTCTGAAGCAATTCTCGAAATAGTCCCATCAAAATATTAAAGCTTCAGACTTAAAAATACCCTGTTTTAAACGAATGTAATCAATTTAATTTTTACTTGCCAACAAAATTAATATAAATTTAATAATAAATCTTCTGGGATGGTTTCTATTACTTACCATACTAATATCATCATTCAATGTCTCCAAGATAATACATGCAATCAGACTAGTTATTCACAAATGTATCTCTTGGTAGGATTTCTGTATTACTTGCAAGAAATATATTTTAATTTCGATGCCATTGTAACCTACAAAGCGTGTCTGAAACGCATCAATCATAGAGAATGTACTTATTTTCTGACAGAATCCTCCTCATATACGAATACATTAGACAAGAAGCTAGGGAAAAAAAACTTGAAACCTATCCAAGTCATTTGTGTTCCACACAACAGGCTTTTGCTTTTATAAATGTTTTCCCAGCATCGTCACATGTGTGCAACAATTTGCCTTCAAGTGCCTGGTATAACATTTTCAACCAACATGATCATAATCTCTGAGGCGATTGCTTCGTTATTTGTTTCAACAATGTCAGACAGAGAATGGTGATAGGAAAAGAAGGGAATGGTGTAAGGTTGTGTTTCTGGTATAAAGATCGAAGCAAACCGATGAATATGGAAGGAAAAGATACACATCTTAAAAAATGACTATCTGTTAAAAAATAAAAACCTTTATAGGTTCGTGGGGTTTATATTTTCATTGTAAAATGTGTTTTTTGGATGCAAAAAAAAAGTTAAATGTAGGTGAATTTAGTTAAATATAAATTAATCAAAATTGATTTTGAAAACTATCATAGTTTCAGTATTTTCTAATTCATGATTTAAAAATTAGGCAACATGTTTGATTCTGTATTAAAACAAAGTATCCAAACATCAAAAATACCGGCTCGCTGAAAATAATCAGTCATTTAGAAATAAATTCGATCTCTCTGAAGACAAATGTCATTTTTAACAATATTTCCTGCACATTGCCAAAATCTCTCCCTGATGAATTTGTCTACAACGAAAATCCCTCAAGCTCAGAGCAAAAAAAAACCAAAACAAAAACGGCGAAAAAGAAAATAATCAGAAAAGCTTACATTGAATGATTGGGTTCTAAGGGTGTGCTTCGGTAACGTAGAAAAATATGGATGTGCCTAAGATGGATTGCTATGACAAGCAATGTTGTTGTTGTTGTCGTCGTCGTTGGGAAGTGCAAGTAACATATTCTCATTGCTTGCGGGTACACAACAATAAAATAACGAAAGTCAAACCAAAACCGATGCAGAGAAAAAGAGAGTGCGTAAAAAAGAAGTATTTGCTTGAAGAATTCCCCAAAGTTGAAATCAAATTCTTTTTCATATGTATGATTGAAAGAATCTAGGACATATTGCGGACGGTTATTGGAAAATATTCGATCCTTTGGGAAATTTTCATTGCTGGTATTTGTTGAGTGGATAGAAATTCGCATGGTGAATTCCGGAGAACTGTTTCAGGAGTATTATTGGCCCCCAGTTGTTATAATTTGCTGGCTAATTTTTTATTGATGGCTGTTTAAACGTTGTTTTGAAATTCAGTTCAATGAATTTCAGATTGTTTTGTGACGCCTGAAGTGTTCATTCTAGTTGATTGATTTTGATCGAAATATTACAAATGATCTGTTTAAACTGAAACTAAATTCATTTTTATCAATATTGATGGGAAATGTTCGGATCTCAACCTCCTCAGCCATGGCCTCCTTATTCAAAAGTTAAGGTACGATGGCATTGCTGGTCCTCTTTTTTCTTGGTTTAACTCTTACATCCTCGACCATACCTGTATTGTAACTGTTAATTCCTCCTCTTCAATTCCTTTTTATCCTGCATCAGGTGTTCCGCAAGGGTCTATCCCTGGTCCTCTTCTTTTTCTTTTGTTCATAAACAATCTCCCTCCTTTAATCCATTTTCTTTGTCTTTTGTATGCCGATGATTTCAAGATGTTTCGAGTGATTGAGTCATAAGATGACTGTATGGTTTTACAAAACGATCTCAACAGCCTACAGACTAGGTGCGCTTCCAATGTTCGCGAAAGAAATGTCACAAAATGTCTTTCTCTTTGAAAATTTCACACTTGATGTTCTCCTACTCTGTTTGTGGCTATCCTCTTAATGTCGTTGATAGTTTTAGAGATCTTGGCGTAATGTTTAATCCTAAGCTCAAATTTGATAAGCATATTTCTTATATTACTGCCAGGGCCTCTAAATTATCTGGTTCTATTATTAGATCCTCAAAAGATTTCGTTAATATTTCCACCTGAGTACACCTTTTCCTCTCCTTTGTACGTAGTATCCTTGAGTATTGCTGTCAAGTTTGGTGTCCTCGTTTTGCTTACTTAAATACTGTGTTGGAGTCAGTTCAACGCAGATTTACTCGCCCCCTGTTTTATAAATTTCAGCTTCCTTACCGCCCTTATAGTGATCGTCTGTCGTTCCTTCATATCCCTTCCCTCGAATCACGGAGACTTTTCCTGGATGAGTGCTTACTCTTCAAATTATTTCATAGGTTGGCAGATTCCGACATCAGCAGCCACGTTTCTGTCCGTGTTGCAGTGCATGGCACCCGCTCTTCGTTTGAGTTTAGTGTGCCATTTGCGCGCACTGATAAATTTTTTTATTCTCCGCTGTTGCGATTACTGAGGCAACATAATGATCTACAGTTTGGTCCTCTACCGCCGACATTATTCGCCTTTAAAACCTTTCTGAAAAATAATGTTTTGCTTACTACTAATTCAATGTAGTCTTTTTTCCTTTTCTTTTTTTTTCTCTATTTTTCTTATTTTGAATTTGTACTTTTTCACTTTGATTTTGTTTTATAGTTCTTTTATTTGTATCATTATCATCTCATTATTATTTTGTTCATTTTTTCATTCTTTCGTTAGTGAATTATTTGTATTTTATATTTTCTATATTCAGTAATTGGATTTTATTTGTTGAATAATGTAAAAAATAAAATAAAAGAAAAACAAAGAAAATCAGTTAATGCTCTATTCCTGGCTTGCATTGATATAATAATAAAAATTATAATTTCACTTTTCATTGGTTGATACCCTTTTAATGTGGAGTTAGCCTTTAAAGTGGTTGCTGGTCGTTTGATGCATAATGTAGGTACTGTGTCTGTCAAACACCTAGTATTTTTGTACTGAGCTTCCCATCGTTTGATTATTAAAATATTTTCATTATAAGGTTGAAAGACTGAGAACCACTTTCTATGGAGATAATTCATTCAAAATAGCTGACTTCTCAAAAATTAGGATCCTCAACATAGTCTTAAAAAATCCTTATCAGACAGCAAGCAATCATCAATACAAGTTTCTATATCTGGGTGGTCGAACACAATTTATTTAATAAAATTACATATTAGAACCAACAAATACAACAAAAGAACGATTATTCTAACTAGCTACAACTAAAAAAAAACAGGAAAATGAGAATAATTAAGGTACCGTGCCTGGTGTACTCGTAAAATGTAGTCCTGTAATGCAGGTACTATGTCCTTAAGACACCGTGAGTTTGATACGTCAGCCAAAGTTAGATTGCAGATATGTAACAATTTTACAAAAACAATTCTTAAGCATCCATAGCAAGGTACTGAAGCTGTTAAACATCTGAGTAATTAAGTATTACCACAAAAAAAAACAACAACAAAAAAGTATCTGATAGACGCTGTACCCACTTCAAGGATTCATTTACTAAATTCGTTGATCTATACAGACAGTTCGAGTCTAGCCCTCGACGACAGTTCGAGTCTAGCCCTCTTGTTAAATCATCCCGCCTAAGCATCACAAATAGAACACTACTCTACAAACAGGTTCGAAGACCACAACTACTGCGTAGCCTTCGGACAAACCTCTAAGACTAAGCTAACTTTTAAAGTATTGACTTAGACTAATTATCAACTAATTGTCTATTAATTGAATTATACTAATTACCAACTAATTGCCTATTAATTACTTTACTAAAATACATTTAACTATCCATATTAATTAAATGTTCCTACTCACTATCAAATCAATGTTCAAATTAGCCTGAACAAAGGTGATGTACAGTTTCCTTGGTCTGTGTTCAGTCTTCTACGCATAGGGGTTTTCCATATGTGCAGGCTTTCTTACGCATCCAGTTTTTGCACCTGCTGTACCTCCTTAATTACCTCCACGTTGTCCCAAGTTATGTTGTGATCCTCCTCCAATATGTGTACATTCCTACTGCTGAATGTACTAATGTTGTATTCTTTATCCTCGCTGAAGCTGCTTCCCGTTTATGTTCCGTTAGTCTAACACCAACTAACCGTTTCGTTTGACCGATGTATATTTTGTCGCATTCTGGGCAGGTAATTTTATAAACTCCATATTTTCCCTGTTTATCCCTTTTGTCTTTCACGTGACATAGTATAGGACCTAATTTTTTAGTTTTACTGGTTGGAACTGCTTTAATATCAAAGCGTTCAAGAAGTACCCGAACTTTTTTGAATACTGATGAATAAATAATTGGAACTCTTATGGTTGTTTCTTGTTTTTCCTGCGTAAAAAGCGTCGTTAAAAAATCACGCTGTATTCTATACTTTTTCTTTTTGACAAGATTTCCAATTATCCTCTCGTCAAATCCATTTTTTCTCGCCGTGTCTTTAATATATTTAACTTCTGAGTTAAAATTTTCCTGATCCATGGGCACTGTTAATAGCCGGTGAATCATCGAATTAAAGGGGGCCATTTTTTGGGAATGCCAATGATCAGACGTGGATGGTGTTGTCCTCTGGGTGTGTGTGGGCTTCCGGTAGATATTAAAACTAAGAAGACCTTCTTTCCTTATGACCGTTAAATCCAAGAAGGGTAGTTTCTCATTCTTTTTGATTTCCATTGAAAATTGGATGTCCTTATGTGCTTGGTTCAACTTCTCCAACGTTTCTCCCAAAGCATCTTTTTTAACTATAGCTAGAATATCGTCTACATATCTCAACCAAACCCGAGGAAGCGAACCTTCTTCATAAAGTTTCTTCTCTAGTCAATATATATCTAGCTTCGAAAGGAAAAATCGGTTTTTTTTTATTAAAATACTGATCATAGCTTTGCCCTTTACTCTCTGACTTTAAGTCAATAATGTAACTTGCTTTGAAAATGTACGTACCCTCAACTGTGAGGGGTGCACATCACTAGTCTTAGCATGCAAGATTTTAAAACTAACTGAAGTTTCTTATACGAAATTATCAGATTAATAGAGTTATCATTAAAAAAAAGTTTAAAGAACTTTTATATTTGTCCGAACGATTGCAACAAACATATCAGCGATCATCATCTGCATATATTTTTATTTCAAGTAATGTTGCACTTCAGATGTTATTTCGGGATCTTCTAAGGATTAAAAAATATCTATTTCATTGCCAATTTAAGCAGTTGATGGTAATATGCCTCAAACGTTACAGCGCCCGTAAAAATTATCTTCGAATGACAGTGGAAAGACTTAATATACTTTTTTGTAGTTTCATATCAACCATTTCTTACATAAGGCAAATAGATGAGAAACACTGTTTTATGGCTACATATATCCTCTGAAGAAGGATGATTTCATCGAAAGTTTCACCGATTAAAAGTTGTTTAAAGCTGTCATCCGATAAATTATAAAAACTCGCAAAATTTAAACGTAGATTCCTTATTTTTATTGGAAATGCTTTGCATATGAATATACAATGGAAGCATCTGTTGGGGAAATATTTACGAAAATGTCTGACGCAGGTACTGCCCTACTAAGCATAAAGGTTCTACCCGCATTTGTCTCATATTTGAGTTAACACCGGATTCAGAAGCTACATACTCTATTGCATCATTCTGTAAAATTTGAAAAACCTATCTTTTTTGGAAGAATGTTAAAATCAATATTGAAAAGTACACTTTCCATATACCTCCAGTGCAAATCAAAACACAAATCATTGAATATCTCAAGAGAACTAAAATGTAGGTAGGACCTTTATGCTTAGTAGGGCAGGGTAGCCCTGTTTTAGCAACATACCCAAAAATATGACCAATCTGCTTCACGTTGAATTAAACCCACCCTGTGAATATCGCTTTTATTTTAAATTTTAGGGTTACCACCCTCAAAACTATTCAATTTCAATTTTCGGAATGTTAATATTTACTGTTTATTGTCATTGCAGGATCATTCTAACTTGCAAATGTAATAACATTAATCGCTTAGTAAAGAACTGCCAAAAAATAAGAAAAATAGTCATAGCTGACAGCCTTTTCATGATTCCTTTACGAAATTACTACTTCATTTGGCTTACAATAAGGTCCATTTACTGCATGAATTTCGTTTTGATTTCCTGACTTGATCGGAAGCTTTGGAGGAAAAAGCTTTATTCTGCTGAGCAGCAACAAGATTTAGGTGACAAAAACTACCTAATTTCTACCAATTGTGGCTTAGAGTACGTTTCAGGTAGTCTGTGAATTTCGTTCCAATTCGTTGGCTGAATCGGAATCTTTTTTCGCAGTGAATTTTGCAAGATGGCACCACTACCACAGGGTTGCCTGCATTTCCAAAGAACTTTTTTCAGACCTGTTACTATTTAGTATCAACATGTCCAGTAAATTTAAAACAAATCGGATTGTCCGCTCGACAGTTCTACTGAACAGAGATTTCGAGTGCTGAAAATAGAGGTAATTTGGCGATGGGTTGCCGTTCTTATGCAACTTGGAATTTTGAAAATATCAAATTGCCACGGTGGAAAAAATTGAGAATTTATTAGTAATATGAATTTTTTGTCAAACAGCAAAAACTTTTCAGGAGTGTTGATGATTTGAAGAATTTTTTTCACGTGCTTGCCGTAGCTACAGGGTTGCCCGCACAGTTTTGCAAACCCATGTATGTATAGTTTTAGTCAATATCAATACGCTTTACAAATTTCACGATTATCCAATGTTTCTGTCAGAGATTATGACAAATCAAAATTTGAAAAAAAACCTTGCCTACTTTTAAGTACTCAGCGCCCACACAAAGCACAAAATTTTCAATTTTTTATCGTGAGCAAGCACAAAGCATAACAAGTTTTCATTTCTAATACTTTTTTTAACAAGATTGTCCTCTGTATAGAAATATAGGAGTACACCTATTTCTTATATACATCTATGGATATATAAAGTTTCAGCTCAATCGGATCGGCCACTCTCCAGAGATTATCTCCCTTAATCTTTTTGGTGATATACACTAAAAGTAAACGACTATTGTACTCCATTTACTTTCACTTTTTATGTCAATACTTCTCCTATACTAATACTCCACTACAAATGCTATGCACTCGTTAACTGACCTAGCCTCTTCCTTTTGAAAATGTTTCTCTAAATTATAATGCACCTTTTCACACATATTTATTTTAAAACAATTATTTCATTTCCGTTGAAAAAAATAACATTTAAATGTCAACTTCCAGGCGATGTCATTCAAACACAAATTTGTAGTCACCTCACTCAGAGTCACTTAACGTGACTCTCAGAATACTAGTTCCTAGGTGACGTGATTTAGCAAGTGATGAAAAATTTCACGTGAGATGACTCTCAGAATAGGGCCCAATATTTTTTGAAACTGATGACGTGATGAATAAGCAATAATAGAGAGTAGAGCATAATTTCTTTGCATGAGGAACAGATTTGCAATACTGAAAATAGTCAATGATTATATGATATAATTTTTGAAAAAAAAACTCTAAATGATTTAAGAGAATAATAGTCAATTAAATGTAACCTTAAGCATGGTACTGTCTTCGATTGCAGAAAATAAGCAAGAGTTGTACTCACTTGTTAGCGTGAAAACTTGGTTCTTTCCGACAAAAGTTGGTTTCGGAATTGAAATGCAGATGGCATTGACACAGGTCTTCAATTATTTCACGCCAATTAAGAATGTACAGTTCTTTCTTTCGAGCTAAAAAGTTACATTTGGTGTTTGAATTTGAAAATTGAATTGTGCAAATATCTTTTTAAAACAAAATCGATCAAAAATTGAAATTCTCGACACTTTATCTGTCAGAACTGAGCAGCGTCTCTGCTTTTCTCCATTGTCAAAATTTTCGCTCGAAAGACTGACCAGATAATGGAGACGTGTCAAAAGTTAGCTTCACGATTAACTCAGTACCAACCTTTATTTGAAAATGGAAGAGAAATATACATAAATATGAAAAAAATTATCTCATTATTATCGCAAATTTTTTGGACACCGATTTAAGCTGAATGGTTAGTAATAAAAACCAGTTTTTAGAGCACATATCACAGCAAATATTATTCTAAGTACTTGATGAGCATCACAATGGGACTTATTAATGACTAATAGGCACATACATTTTTGCCATTCGCAACCAATTAAATTTCCTATTTCTATATTTCACATCACGTCAAATCAGTCCTTAATCACTAAGAAGCAGTTCTTGCATATTCTTTTGTTTCGAAAAAGGTTTCGAAAAACAACTTTAAAGATTACCTATACTCATTCTTCCATGAATCGACTTGAGTAAATCAATTTGGCTACCGTTATTTTACGAACGCTTAGATCCTTTGAATTCTTAGCAGCAGTACGTGACCAATGCAAAGTTATTACGGGAAGTTTGAATCCGTCATTGTAGATGGTCACGTATCCGATATCCAATCGGAGTGAAAAGGTCGAAGAAGGGTTGCCAGAAAATAGTTTGCTGACAGTGTTGTTTGGACAGGTTAAAGCTAGCTTCACAAAGAAAATCATTTTCAAGGATAGAAGGAAAAAAAAACAAAATAATCTATTGATAATAAAAATCAACAACAGAATAAGTAAGAGCTAAGAAAAAAAAAGTGTCTAAATAGAAAAATCCACTGTCAAGAGCAAAGGGTAGACGGATTCTAGATTTACCAATGATACGTTAAAAGTAAGCTAAATTAACAGGGTATAATTGACTTGATAATTAATTGCTTATCTCATTCCTTTTACAGAATATGTTTCCAAATTTCCGGTATCCACACCGCAATCAAATATACCTTTGAAATCCTTGATAATTTTGAAACCAGCAACACTGCGGAAATTTTCATCATTCTTTAGCTTAAAATTCAGCCCTATTCAGCAGTTGTTTCAATAAAATTATTCACCAGCATACCGTTCACCTGTCTGCCTTTCGATTGCCTCCAGCACATTCACCTGAACACCAACGGGAGATGAAAGAAATCGCTCGTCCTTTGCACTGACCTGAATCCCAAAAGCGTTCTCGAATTCTGAATTGAACGAATTGGGCGGTTATGTAATGGATAAGCAAACAGTAAATTACTCGTCTTGGATGTGAGTGGTGGTGAGTGAGCTAATATCGAGACTTCTGCAAGAGGGAATCTTTTAAAATTACGATTCACCTGAGATCTTGCAAATTACTCGCCGTGACGGTGATGAATGCGGTCGGGGGTCAATGCAAGCGTGAAGGTGAAACATGGGTTCAATTATGGGTGAATGTGGTAAGAATGTGCTAACATTTGATTGTAAGTAGGCAAGTTACTGGGATTATATGATCGGTGCGTGATTTTGATGAGAGTTTCGATAAGAGCAATAGCGGTTTGACCTTTTGGCTGGTTTAGTGAACAATGGATGGCTTTTGTGGAGATATGATTGGATGTGGGATCCTTGTAGTTGATGAGATGTAAATAAGTTATGTGGTTAGAAGCTTCTAATTAGAATGTGAATTTTGAAATGTTTCAGGATATATTCAAATTGATATTATACATTTTTTAGCTCAGCCAGACAGTAATAATTGACACTGACATAATAGAAGAGAAAGTGCAAGACAAAAAACAGCCACTGGGTTGATGAACTTTTATTCCATACTCCAAAGCACCCTGAGATGAAATTTTTTAAAGTCGAAGTAAAGTTATCCTACTGCAGTTTTTGTTGAGCTGAGGGGTTGAAGCTCATACAGAGCTTCGTTTACAAATTTACAATCAATGTGAATTCAAGATGTGTGCACTATTTACTGTACCCCTGATTGACTCAAGTACTACGTTTTGGGAAAATGGCTTGGGGCGTAGGCAGTGTCCGCCTGCGCCTGAAGAAACGCCACCTGAAAGATGGAAACTATAATAACCTGGAGGTTGGCGAGATCGAGAGGGACCTTGGCACTGTTGACCTGCAGGGTACAACGGCTGATCCCCAAAAAGGCGAGGCGCAGGCTACGGAGGATGCCGCGGCCAGCATTCAAGTTCCTGCAGATCAATCTGCACCGCAGTAAGTTGGCCTTGGCCGAGTTACTGCTGATACTCGACGAAGGTAAATTTGACGTGGCGCTGGTCCAGGAACCGTGGATATCTGCAGAGGGCCGGAACAAAATGAACAATTTGCTGCTCATGGGGGCGGATGTCAACGCGCACCACACAGTATAGCTACCCAGTTTTATAATCAATTATAATTTAGTCGTAGCAAATCGAGGAAATATTTCTACCTATAGGGGACCTCGAAATGAGAACGTACTAGATTTAACTCTGAATGGCTCAAACGAGCAGTTAATAGAGAGTTGGAAGGTCTTTGAAGGATCATCATTTTCTGACCACTGCTACATTAGTTACTGCTTAAAATTCAAATTAGCTCGCAATTACCGACCGTTTCGAAACCCCAAATTCGAACGAGAAGTTACTAATGGCTTCGGCCTTTCTCCGAGGATTGGCAGTGTAGCCGACTTGGAGGCTGCGGTTAGCACACTCACAGGTAAACTCGTAAAAGCTTTTGCACGATCCTATCCCCAAGTCCATCCGCAGCACAAACCCAAGCCAACCTGGTGGAACATAAACATGGGTTGTCGCCGAGGACAAGTGCAAGAACTGTTTAAACTAGCCAAAGCAGCTGACTGCAGGGAATGTTAGGACGAATGAAAGGACGTCATAAAGCTCTATAAATCAGAAATTAGGAAAGCCGAATGGACCTCCTGGAAAGAGTTGTGCGGTAGAGTTGAAACCTCATCGGAAATGGCGAGACTTAGAAATCTGCTGGCTAAACGCACTGTCACGCCTAGTCTGGTATGTAAGCCGGATGCAGAGTGAACAAGTTGTCACCAACCAAAGGCTTGTCTGAGCAGTGGATACTTTCATGCCCTTCAAGTCCCCATGTCCGGATGGATATCTACCGGACATGCTTCAAAAGTCAGATATGCTCACCGTTCCTTGGCTTATACAAATTTACAAAGGTTGTCTAGTACTAAGCCACGTGCCTGCAGCCTAGAGGACCGCTAAAGTTGTATTTATACCCAAGGCAGGTAAAGTCAACCATGCGCACCCGAAGGACTAGAGGCATTAGCCTGACATCCTTCCTCCTTAAAGTTTTCAAAAGATTACTAGATTTTGACTATATCAAACAAAAAATTGATTCTCAAGCTTTATCGAGAGCCCAAAACGCGAACATGAAAGGGAAATCCGTTAAAACGGCTCTTCATAGGGCAGTCCTCGAAGTAGAAAAGGCACTACACTAGAAAGAATACGCTTTGGGAGCTGTTCTAGATATTGAAGGCACCTACAATAATGTGCATACAACAGCCATTATGGAGAGCCTCCACGCAACCAACGCTCATCCCGCTATTTGTAGCTGGATAAGCAATATGTTTAAGCAAAGGCTAATATCAGCTGAATGGGCGGGGTCACAAATCACTAGAAAGGTCTATAGAGGCACACCGCAAGGAGGAGTTCTATCTCATCTCTTGTGGAACCAGTTATAAATTCAATTTCGGAAAGGTTGGAAAGCAAGGGACTCACGGTTGTGGCCTATGCTGATGACATTGCGATATTAATCTCGGGCAGGTTTCCGCACACCCTCGGCCAGTTCATTGAGTATGCTCTAGGGCTCGTTGAGGAGTGGCCGAACACCGTGGGCTTCAACATCAATTCCAATAAAACTGATCTTGTGCTCTTCACAAGGAAGTACAAAATTCCTGTATTAGCCCCAATTAGGTTGAGCGGCGCCAGGTTAATTCTCAAGTCACAAACTAAGTACTTGGATCTTATTCTGGACAGTAAGCTCACCTGGAAGGTGAATTTAGAGGAGAGAGCTAAGCGGGTAAGCAATGCGATTTATGCCAGCAAGAAAGTGGTGGGTAAAGCGTGGGGTCTAAGCCCTGCTCTAATGCACTGGATCTTAATGGCGATAGCCAGGCCGATCCTTGAGTGCGGATGCTTGGTCAGGTGGCCAGCAGTAAATAAGACTTTGCTACCATGACGAACAAAGTTCAGCAGCTGGTGGCTCCCTGTACCGCAGGTACCTTAGCATTGCCTCCTTCATCTACTCTGAACGTCCTGCTTCATCTCCCTCCGATTGTCCTCTTCGTTAGGGGCACTGTCGCAAAAGCTGCTGTCAGGCTTACGGAACCGGGACACTACGAGTCACGGTCCTTCGGACACAACAGAATTGAGCGGGGGTACGCAGGTAGCACTGACTACTTGGTCTCCACACTGTGCTTCGAGCGAATCAGCAAATGGGTGCAGCAACTCTTACCATCTACACTGACGGCTCTAAAACAGCTCCCAGAGTGAGTGCTGCAGCATTTTCTGCAGATACAACTATTGAAGCAGCTTTCGAGCTCCCTAATCACTGTAGTATTTTTCAGGCGGAGGTTGAGGAAATCAAGTGAGGAAATCAACATTTTTATAGACAGTCAAGCGGCGGTTAAAGCTCGGATGCCTTACACATGCAGCTCGAAGTATGTACTTGACTGCATTCAGGCCATGAATAGACTGGGCAACAACAGAAAGGTCAGAATTTTCTGGGTTTATGGTCACAAGGGCATTGTACGATACGAGAGGGTGGACGCGTTATCCAAGCACGGGGTTAGCCTTCCTCTGTCAGGATCGATTGACATTCCAGCTCCGATCCAAACAATCAAATACTCAATCAATTCCAATATGATGCAAGGTGCGATGTGCAGATGGCGTGCAACTCAGACTTGCAGGGCAACCAAAATCATGTGGGGGTCATACAATCTCGTAGGGACTATTAACGCGGACTGATTGCAAGCGGCTGGTCGGCATCATTACTGGCCAATGTCTTGTAGCAGCACATGTTATGAAAATGGGACTCCTAACCAGCGTCACCTGTAGGAAGTATCAAGAGCCGGGAGTCTCAGAAACAATCCAACACCGTCTGTGTCACTACTGCCCGGCTTTGGGGAAAACCAGGAAGCGCTGCTTCGGTGAGCCCTGGCTGGTGGATCTCTCACATGTAGCGGAACAGATACTGAAGGACATACTTCAGTTCGCAAAAAAGTCCGGGGCCTTCGATGGCCGTTTAGACTGAACTTTCCTTCTCCGGGTCGATTTATCTAGTATATAACCTGACTCAAGTACCTAATCAGAGCTAGGTGAACTTAAAGCTCGGCGCACAGTCGCTTGTCCAAACATGGATTTAAACTAGGGGTCCCATGAACTGAAGACACTACTCAACTTACTAGACTTTACGATCTTGAAAAAAATGAAATCAAGACAAAAAATCAAAAACACAATATTTCTTACCTTGTTTTAACGAAATCGTATCGTCAGAGCTCAGTCTAATTTGTGCTAAGAACAACACATATGCTTTAATTTATTTTTTTATTTGAATACTTAAATAATGCACAGCCTCAGCTTACCATACAAAAATAATTTATAATGCTTTCCTCTTGCCTGCAGATTTTGTATTTGGCACTTACATTCGTTACATCAACAAATCCACTCAATTAAGGAACACATATTACCCTGAAACGTGAATATGGAGCTTAAATTGGCTCATAATCTACTAGATAAAATGCATAAATCCAAAGTTTATAGCTGCAAGCTAATCCGGAAACCAAATAATACCAAAGAGCTAAGCTGATAATGGACGAAAAGTCCTTGATAGTGCTAATTATGGTGCCAGATTACCCATTTGAAATTGGCATTGTCTCGACAAAATATTTGATGAAGTATGTCCACTGTATCTGTATAATATGGTAGTGAACAATGACAGTTGAATTTGTATCCATCGGAGAGCTATTATTTTTGTAAAACCATTTTCAATTTCCTGAATACACACAGCTCAACACAAAAATAAATGAACTAAAATTGAAAACTGCTGCTGCTAAAATTGAAAAGCTCCACATCAAATCATATTCTATTTACACGTCCAACTGTTACTCCAAACTTATCAACTTGTGTCTGTATGGCCTGAAAAGATTATCTTTTGCCAAATACAATTGGCAACCGTAGTCAATTCCAAGAAAACTGGAACGACCTCAAACAAAAACGAGGTGTAAAAACGAATCAAATACTATTTCATCATTGGCTCCTGGCCAACTAGTACTAAGGATCAAACGGCAACCGCAAATAGTAACTTTGTTGTTCATGTAAAGATTGCAAGCACGAAAACTAAGATGTGATTCGAACAGAGTGAAAATGAAATTGCAGTGTAGCGATTACGATAAACCGACGAAGAACCTAGTTACGGATGTCGAGTTCATAAGAAACTCCATTTTAGGTTCTTTGTCCTGGTGAATTATGGTGAGCCATATTTTCAAGGATATCTTGGTGGCGGTAGTGACTTCACTGTAATTACTTTTAATAACGTGAACAGTGATTATAAAGTGTAAGGATCATGAAGTTTCATGAATGGTTTGGAAAGAGTTGAAGGCGAAAGACTTAATGGCCAAGTTACTTTTAGGTAAATAAGAAGTAATCATAATTTGTCTTAATTATGAGCTGGGATGTTGAATTTGACGTTGTAAAACGAAATATATAATACTTGTTTTGCGAGGATACTTTAAAACCATAATAATTGAGTTGGTTAAGGGATTAGAAAAAAATACTAATGCATCTTCACCACATTATTCAGTCAATTCTGATGCATATGAGTATTGGGAAATTATAAGACTTTCGGTAGAATTTAATTGTGTTTCAACTGTCACTGGATTTGAATCATCGCACATAATATCAACTGGATTTTCTTATTTGGAATTTATTTTGCTTGGGATGGATTTATTTTGGGAGTAGGAGATGAGTCACAATTTTTGTATTATTTTTACTGGTAATCAAAAACGTTTATCTTCAGCTAACAATAGGAGATAATTGTTTTTAGAAAGACTGCTCCAGAAAATTATCGGCAATAGAGTGTCTTGAAGTCGCTAGATAGAAAGTTTTGACAAAATGAACTTAACAAAGCAAAATGTAGGAAAAGTATTCCATGAATTGATTTTCTCTCGGGTATTAGCCTCGCTTAAAACTAAAGAAAATTCGAAAATATTTTTTTTTGTATGAGAAAAAAACCCAGGATTAGAAAAGAAAAAACAATCTTTTAACTAAGCAGATTACCATAGAAAAATTAATACTTGTCAAAGAACGTGAAATATATTTAACTTTTTAAGAAAAACCGCAAAACTTTTAGCTTGAATGATTGGTTTTGAAATCTAAAAAACATGAATCAGTCAAATGTGTTCAAAAATTAAAAATTTTGAGAATTTTTTTTTATGATTTCTATGCAAATCAATTGAATTTCAGAATTTTCTTTGGTATTAAAACAGCACTAAAATACGTTTCGGAACATTTTTCGCAATTGAATAAACATTTGCACATGTTAAAAGGAGTAAACTTTTTGATTTTGGTTTATTTTCTCATCTCTTTTTGAGCTTCATAGTTCGGGTTTAGGAATTTCCACCATCAATTTATATCACATTTCTTTTTCAGAAGCTTACAATTTTTTTTGTTATTTTCTTATAATCATTTTGGCGGTCAGTGGCTAGCTGAATAGGGGGAGGAACGTTGAGTATATGCAAATATGCACGTGCTGTAAATATTTGGACTGTTGACAGTGTGATCTTTAACCTCCTCGCGATGGCCGCTGGTAACAATCCCCCCCTTCGAAGGGCGGATTAGCTAATTGGATCAGACTAGTCACTTCGATGCAAATTTGATGAGAGGTCCCTCTCCTGTAAAAAGATTTTGGTTCTGCCGCACGCCCGTACAGCTACCAGTTGTATGAGTTATGTAAACGCAGGCCTCGCCCGTAACCGGCAGAGGGGGACCTTGTTTCTCTCTACAGTGGTGACACGGAGGCCTAGGAACGGGTCTGGGCTGGTGTCTGAGGTGAAAGTTCATCTGCGGGGCTCTCGATCCAACACTTCACTTTGCCCGGTTCTGGAACCGGGCGAACCGCAGTCTACACAGTAGCGAACTGTTAGACTAGTGGAGACACTTTGGTTGCCTCGGCAGCAATGTTCACAGGCTCAGCGTACTGTGAACACTTACGGAGCCCTTGGAAGGTCGTGCGGGAGTCTGCCTGGCGACCCCACGAGGAGGAAGGACGTCTGGAGTAATACGTTGTTTCTATGGTGGCGGGGTGCAGAGGGAGACGAATGCTGGTGATTGCCTCGGCTGTGGTTCGAGAACACGAAACTCAAACCTGAAACATTAATTAAACTAAATCTATGGATCAAACTAAAAATGAAAAGAAAATCAAACTTTCTGCCAGTACCACTGGATATAAGTCACTAGAAAAGGACCCTTTTTAAAGGAGTTCTAAGGTGATGCGATCACCAACGACAGAAGACGAAACGGCTAAGGGCCAGGCAATCGAGAAATTGCGGGCTTTCAAGCTGAATGGAGAACCCGCTCGGGGAGCTATTATGATTCTGATGGAAGTAGCGGTACCCTTCAGCAGAGCAGCTACCTGGCAGTCTGACGGCGGGTCTGGCCAATCCAACGGAAACGACAGCTATTTAGCAGAGCAGCGATCAAGAACGGAGGCTGCAATCTGAAAGGCTCGCAGGTCACCAGGAAAGAAGCGGCGGCTAAGCCACTTAGCAGAGCTATAACCGGGACTGGATGTGGCGGCTCCTACGATCTGCAGTCCACTGTCAAGGTCGCGGAAGCAAATCTCACTAACAGAAGGAAACAGAATCCCCAACGCTTCAGAAGGAGAGAAGCAAAGCAAGCGACCATGAGTACGGTGACGCTCTATCCAATCCAAAAGAAAACCCGACGATACCCAAGTGAAACCTACTATTACGGCTGCGAGCAGGCAGCACCAACGCTCAGAGGAGCAGATCTCGCCGAGAGGTAAATCGATGCTGAGGCTACAACAGGAGACGGTACCTTAGTCCTTTAGGGACGTAGCGACTTGTCACCTAAAGTTGATTTTAGATGACGTGGCCAAGAACTTCTCGAGTTTACCATGTCGACGGAAGAAGGGTCACTTCGTTTTGATGGCTGCAATAACTTTTGCGGTCACATCGCGGTAACCTAAAGTGACGTTTCCACGACAGAGTGGCTTCGGTCTGCCGTCCTGATAATTTCCGGAGACTACCCAGGTTTGGACGTGGTCAAGGAGACATTCGCGCCCAAGCGGATTACAGCTAAGGTGGCGGTGCACCTCTCGGACGCTTCAGAGACGCTTGTTAAAGAGACAGAACACCGATCTGAAAGTTTCATGTTGGAGATTATTCCAAGCTATCAAACTTAGCAACCAATTGGCAGAGCCTGATTTAACAGGTGCCGCAAAGTTGGTGCTGGTGCTAGAAATTCTCGGATCAAGGGCCAACATGAAGGTTGGAGCGGAGAAGGCGACTGAGGGAAGCCGAAATGCGGGTAGACCAGTCAAAACTGCACCACAGTAGAGTGGCGACGCTGACATCGCGCTGCTACAGGAACCGCCTCTGTATGACAATGCGGTTTGTGGATTCGGTGCGAGTCTATTGTGTTCCAGCTAATAGGTAAGGACAAGACAAGGGCTTGTATTGTCGCCAAAAAACGAGTAAATGCAATCTTGATTCCGCAGCTTTGCGATGATGTTACAACCACTGTGTGTTGGGGGAGGAGGATCGCTTGTAGTGGCACGCAGCGGTACTTGCTGTCGGTGGTCTACAGAATACCGCAGAAGATTTGTGCTCGTTGCGGAAGACACGGACCACATAAGGAAAATAATATATCTTGACAGGAATTTCCAGGTCAAGATACCCACAAGAACGATTGGAAGAAAAATGCAGCCGTCGCCGATTATGGCGTCTGGATTTACACGGACCGGTTAGGAATTGGCCCGAGAGTGTTTTCTACGGATCTGAGCCATAATCTGTGCTGTGGACTGTCAGACGATACTACTGTCTTTCAGACTGCAGTATATGCTATACGCATGACAGTTGAGTTCCGTCTTATAGATGTTCTTCAAAAACTGTAAGCGCTTGCAGAGAGGCTTTCAATGAAAAAGCAAGGCATATTCCTATCCGGATAATATGGATGCCAGGGCAAAGTTGAGTCAAAGGCAACAAAAAGCCGATGAGTTGACGAGAAAAGGTTCAGGAGCTAGTAATAGCCCCTGCATCACTGTACCATGGTCAATCGGTAACACCACATGCCGCCATATGGGCCAAATTGAAATCTGAATGGGAAACAGGATGGATTGCACTTTATGGCCATCACCTGTTCTAAGCAAAAGCAGGAACAGCAGAAACTATTCGAGAGCGACGGTCGGCTTGCTCACAGGGTACTGCTTTACCGCATCTCATGCGAACTAAATGGGACTGACATCCAGCAATTTATGCAAGAGGTGCGAGATTGAAGAGGACACAATCGAGCACACTCTCTGCGATTGCCCGGCCTTAAATCATAAACGCCTCCAGATTTTTGGTGCATACCACTTTAAAGAGTTATCAGAGGTGACTAGTACCGTAAATTTGAGTCAACTGTTACCGTCTGGCGCCGCGATTACGTGCCAGCTCTGACGAGCCAGCGGAGTGTGGCAAATGGGCCCAAACTGGCGACTTAATACTAGTCGCGTACCCGGCAACGCTCTTTACTACCTAACCATACCTACAATAATTTTCATCTATCAGACAAAGAAATATAGGTGACGCATTATAAGTCAGTATAAGTAACACCAAAAGGGGCCTGGGGCTGTTTGCCTCACCTGAGGGCTGCAAAATTAATGCATATTTACCTCTTCTAAATTTTCCTCCATCATTTCAGCCCCTTACACATAGCTAGTAAACGTGATTTGTCACATCTGTCTTCTTATTTTTCAACTTATACACTTTGTCTAACGGTATTCCAATTTTTAATACCGTCGGTAAAATACGATTTCTCCAGTTCTGCGAAATAGGCGTTCATTTCAGAAACTACGACCACAATTTGACATAATTTTTTTTCCAGGAAGCAATTCATTCAAATTCGGGAATAAGAAAAAGTCGTTTTAGCTAAATCTGGTGAATACGGTGCGTAGCGCAAAAATGCACAAGCTCATGAATTTCGATTGAAAACTTGTGATCGGACGCATTTTCATGATCTAAGAGAACTCTTTTTCTTACCAGGTTAATCGCTCGGTTCAGTGTAGCCATAATACTGTTCGGTGATCGTTTTCGCTTTCTTCAGATAGTCGATGAGCACCACACCTTGCGAGTCCCAAAACAAACTGTTGCCATCACTTTTCCAGCCGAAGGGATCGTTTTCGCCTGGGTTTCTGCCCACTTTTACCCATTGTTTAGACTATTGTTTTATCTCTCCAGGTTTCATCAACTCTGATGTATCGTTGCGAAAACTCTCTTGAATTGTGCAAACACTCCTATGGAAAGTTCATGCGAATGCGTTTTTGATCGATCGTTTGCAAACGAGGCATCTATCGCACCAAAAGCTTTGTCATTTGCAAATCTTCATGCAAAATTTAAGTAACACACCTTATTGCGACTCTTGCAATGTCAGCGAGCTCACACAGTATCACTCGTCGATCTTATAACACTGCATCGTGGATTTTGGTGATGTTTTTCGTAGTCGAAGTGGTTTTTGGGTGACCTGAATATGGCTTATCACAAATAGATGAACAAACAAGTTTAATATCCCCATCTAACAAGTTTTATATACCCATCTGCTTGTTGTGGCAAACGATAGCAGAGTCTTCTAAAGTCAAATCCATCTCATTTTTTATTCCAGTTGCCTTTGATATACAAATATTTCATAACTGCACGAATTTTAACTTCGCCTCATTTTCGAAAAGTTCCCTGTCTTGATCTTAGTTTAGAACTTAGTTTAGTTGTTTTCGAGTTATCTGAATTATTTAAAATTTTATATAAGGATTAGACATTAAAAAGATGATTTTATAAATCCTCCTTCTGTGTTACTCTCACTACTTATAGAACAGTCTACGTACATATCTGTTTAAACTAATTACTGATCCAATAAAAATCTAAATTAGAAGTCCCACCCTAACTAAAAAATCTGTCCTAGCAATATTGACGCTTTAATTTGAATACATTCAGTGACGGATCTCTGTAGCAAACTAAATTAGTTTCAATAAAAACATCAAACCACACATTGATAAACTCAACGAACACTTTAAATAGTTTTTTTCATCGTTTGCTTGTCTTAATCTACTGATAGATTGCAATCTCTAGCAAACAATAATAACGTTTCGCATGAAATTCATTATCAAGTGTAGATCTTACAATCTATAATGAAAAACAAATTAAAATTTATGAAACAGGGTAGTTTAAATTAAAACCACCTGATATTTCTACACCAAACATGAATTCCACGTAGGTTTATTCCAAATGAACTAAGCGTACAAAACAAACAGCCATACATCAGCTATACGATTAGTAAATATATCTATACATCGCATGCAGCCCACAAAGAACGTTTCATGCTTTATCTTTGCTATCGAATTGACGAGCCAACGGGATATTTGCTAATGTACATATATTTCGTCATGCGAAAGGATTGCCGTTGGCGTCGGTGGCAGCGTCGGGAGTTGCGTTGATATCAACACGACCGTCGACGCAACGTCACGTGATAAAAAGCAATTACTTGGGTATTAACTAAAATTCTTTGTTGTTTGCTTGTTGACACATATGAGGTTCGAACCCTTTTTGCACAATCGCCAGGAACGGTTGTGAGAATGGATGCCAGCGTAGATATTTTTGCAATATATCTATGTATGTATCTCACCGAGGGTTGCTACATGTTTTTTTGGGGGTGCAAATAAATTTCGCAAATTTCGCAGCACGATACATTGCCACCCCGTTCACCTTTCATATGAAATTTATACGTTTTGCTAGTAGCGACGAATACGATTTTCGTATCTAGGTTGGCTGGCATACACATGTATTCGGTAAAAAGTTCAAAGCAAATTCGCTCGGTGAATAACTAGAAAATTTTCCATGCCTCGAATAGTCGCCATTAATTTCGTAATTCAAAATTTCCGTAGAATGCTGTTGGGTCCTGGTACGAGGATGATGAATAAGGGAGCTGGTACGAGGATGATGAATAAGGGAGGATTTGATAGGAGTGAGAGTTCTCATTTTATATTTTCCAGCTGTGCACATTTGCACGTGGATGTTGTAAGTATTTTCGAGAAACTTGTTGCGATTAAAGTGCAAATTTTTCATAAGAAGATGTATGTATGTAATTGCTGACGACTGCTAAACGGACACATAAATGAAACACTTAAGTGTTCATGTGAATGTTTTAATGTATTTTGCAGGAATTGGGTGATTTTTTTTTTGTCATTTGAAAAGTTTTTTTCTGTGCGTTCAAAAAAAAACAGGTACAAAAATCTTTAGCATCTTTAACACTTTAAAGTAGCAACTCAAAGTTTTTATGCGAAAGAAGCTTCTAAGGATCAATCTATAGTCATTTGTGCTTTGTGGCAAATAACTAGGGCCGGATTTGACATTCTTGCCGCCCCTGGGCAATTGTGAACTTGGCACCCCTCCCCCATATCTATCCCGCCCGTCTGATTCCAGCTTCAAATTTTTCTACTAAAATCTGACAACAACGAATCCAAAATTTTTTTTCTTTATATATTATACTAATACGATAGCTAGAAACAAACCATTCAATTACTACAGTCGCGGCACGTCGGTGTACGCAAAGGAATAAGAACTTCCCTTGCTAAACCACTTTGCATAAAAAAAAATTATTTTACAATCAATATAACAATCAAAAGATTTGATTTTTAAATACCCAAAAACATAACATTTTTTTTTTCAAAAGAAAAAAATCCCTCGCCACGATGCATGAAGTGGTTTTATTTTATAATAGTCCAACTTCAAAACTTTGAAGGTAAATTTACAGCGATTTAATCAAAAGCAATGCTCAAAGCCTCAAGCACTGTGTACCAATAAATTCAGTACATACAGTTCATCGCAGCGCATTGAGATATCCTACAGAAAACACTGAAGTGATCTTGCTTCAATGCTCAAACTCGTGATTTTCGCATAAATCTACTTAGACGCTTTACCTAAATGATGGCCACAAAAACTTTGCAGTGAGTGTACCCAAAAAGCGTCGTGAATGCTGCTTAGTTCACAGTGTCTCGGTGTATGAAACCCCGCTAAACGACCCAGAAATCTTGGTGTATGAATGAAATTAAAACGCTGGAAAGTTATCAGCGTCCATGTTATGTTCCTGTTTTCCGTCATAATTGACGTTACACAATTTGTAGATTCTCTTCTACTCCTCTTTTTACGAGTTGTCCCCCTTCTGATTTGATGCCTTTTATGCGTTGTTCGCATGGTGTATGTACGGTGCAAGTTATTTTGATGTTGATATAGAGAATAGAATATGTAGGAGTTACATTGTTTCGTGTTTGGTGCGTTTTTTATCTCTTTTTCGCAAAAAAAAAACGCACCTGTTAAAAATCTTTGGACTTTAATTTTTTTTATTGTCAGTATTAATATGGTCGGTTAAAGATAGATGAAAGGATAGTTTTTAAAGTTAATCATAACATAAAACTCGTTAAAGTGAGAGCGTATTGAATAGATTATGTTTCGGAAAGTTAATTTTTACCCGTTTAATATGGATTTTAAAGTGAAAAACCAAAATTTCTGTGATTGTGCCATAGAGGATTTACTGTGGCAGTCTTTTTCATCTAGATCGATTGAACGTAATAAGGATCTTATTGATTTTTGGCAACCAAGACCACTCATTTCACTCAGTCAAATGTTCGCAAAAGGTAACTATATTGGGCACTTTTCTTGCAAATTAAATGAGGAATTTATTTTTGGTGTGGTATTGACTATCTAATTTAATTTGCTAAAAGATGCATTATATCTTCAACGTTGAGCTATTAAAAGACTTTGACCACTTATTTAGCCTGTTATATGTTTTCAACTTAATTTTTTTTTATAATAAAAAAAAATTTATGAGATTAGTATTTTTTGCATTCAAATGCTATACGTAATTTGAACTTTTCTGAGATTGTTGATCTTATTGAGTAGAAATATCACTGAAATAAGCTGTTGACAATCAATCACTAACTTTTAATACAAATATGGTCAGCATTGAAATACCTACTTGATTTTTTACACAATATTTTAAAAAAATCGCATGTATGGTTTACTACCCGCTTCATAAGTATGCTGATCTATATTAGGTATGTTCCCGTACTATAATTAATTGCGATTAACTGCAATTAATTGCAATGAAGCCGTTCCCGTACGCCGGTTTACTGAAAACTATAAATTTCCCCTCGTCAAACGGTGTGGCGCGAGTAAATATTTTCAAATGAGCGCGGCAAGCAATATATTTTTTGCCTATTGTTGTGGCGATAATTTATCACCGCTTAGGATGACTTTATAATCACTATTGTTCTCCCAAACCCCGAAAACTGACACTTTTAGTTTTCCATTTTCAGGAAATACAATGAGGGCATTCCCGTATTTTTCATGAAATCCCCCACCACATGCTTCAGGAGAATTCAGTAAAATTCAGTGACTGAAAGTACGGGAACATACCTATTATATGCTTATATATTTTGCCTATGCTTCCCTGAGTCTCAAAATTACGAGCCGCTACTGAAATACAATCCAAATTCGGTTATAAGAAACGAGCCATGCAACATATAATAACAATACAAACACGATTATCAGAAACTAGCCAAAAAAATTTAGTTTTTTTAGAGAGCCAAATTTTCTTTACTATATAAATACTTCTATTTTTTAGATAAACGCCTAACTTTTTTATTGGGAACATGTAACAGGGTAAATCAAATTCAATTCACAAAATTGCTGAGCTGTTAAGGCGATCTTCTGTCATCGTGGAGTGTTAATAGTTTTTTATTCTTTTCAAACAAGAAAACGACCTATCTGCGCTATAGTTGGTCATAGTAATGAATATTCGATAGGCAATTTCAACATTTGAAAACACACAAGACAAATCATTTTCATTGATAAATCTTAATAATGCAAACGGAGCCTTTTTGTAAATTTTTTCGGCACGACAAAATGCGTGAAAGTGAACAAATTCATCGTCCAACATGAATTCGAAGTCTGAGTGATAAATGTTCTTTCAGCAATTTTGATTTCTCACAAACTGCATCAGATTCCAGCTTATCGAGTCGAATGATGATAGCGAAGTTCTCTTTGATAACTTGATATATTTTACATCTCTCTTCTTGTTCAGTTGAAAACCAATCCAGTATGGCGTTGAAAGTTTTATTTTATTTTATTTTTTATTTTTATTTATTTCAAGCCAAGCAAGGCATGTAACAAAAAAAAAAACAAATCACAATTTGAATTTAATACAAGTTTTCTTAAACTACACTATAACAAATTAGCATTAATAATTTTAAGTCCATATTCCAAACTTATATTTGGTTGTCAATTTGAGGAATTTATAAGGAAAAGTGTTTTTTTTTTTAAGATTTTAGAGCCTTGAATAGAGCATATTTGAAACTTGTCTTGGGAATAGATAAGGAATAATAGTTGGAAAAATTGTTAAATATTTTACAGCATCTGTTGATGGGCTCCCTATCTCCATAAACAGTCCGATGCTGATGTTCATTGAGAAGACGTGTATACCTAGTACGTCTTACAGGGTTATTGAAAGTGATTTTATTCGAAAGATACTCAACGCTGATCAAGCCTTGTGCCCCTTCATTGCATCAAAAATGAAACATGAGCATAATACCGTTCTCCTCGAAGAAACTGTCTCAAAGTTCAAAAGGCTTAATCTGTAATTATAAGATGGCAAATTTTCAAAATCAGGTGGGTTATACATATCTCTCAAAGCAAAAATAACAAACTGCTTTTGGATGGATTCCAATCTATCGCTATAACAGTTGAAAATGGGATTCCAAACGATGCAAACCATATTCCAATATTGGGCGAACTAAGGATAGGTAAAGAGATTTCGTAACCCATAAGTTCTTAAATTCTTTCGCACGTCTCTTAATGAATCCTAATTGCTTGCTGGCTCTTGCTAGAACCTTGTCATACTGAAGATTGAAGCTTTTTATCTTTTCAGCTTTTTATCTAGAACGACTCCGAGATCTACAATACTATCCACTTTTTTCAGCAACTGATTACTAAGGCGGTAATCAAAATTTAAAGAGCATGACTTGCGGAAAAAGCTTATTGCATGGCATTTGTCTACGTTAAGAAAAAGTTTATTGCGGTCACACCATCGCTCCAACGATAAGAGTTTTGACTGAAGGAAGTTTGAATCGGATTCTGATTGAATAGTGTGGTATAATTTTAGATCGTCCGCATAAAAAAGGTGTGGAATATCGGATAACACTTCCGAAAGATCCGAAATAATAATATTGAACAGAAGTGGACCTAAGTGGCTGCCTTGAGGTACCCACGAGGAGACAGTAATTTTTTTTTTAGAGAAAACCTTGGAATTTTACATGTTGCGTTCGATTCCGAAGGTAGCAATCCAACCATCCTAGCAAGTTTCCGGAAATGCCTAGTTTTTGCAGTTTATATTTCAAAACATCATGACCGTGTTGACGGTCAAAAGCTTTGCTGAAATCAGTATATATGGTATCGATCTGACACCCTTTCTCCATGTTGCAAAGTACATCCGAGATAAATATCAAAAAGTTGGTGGTAGTTGACCTGCCCTTTCTGAAGCCATATTGCTGTTCGTTAAGAAGAGGATCAATAGCTATAATGAGTTTATCACAAACAATTTTTTCAAATAGTTTAGGTATAGCTGACAAAATGGCAATGCCTCTATAATTTTTAACCGAGCGCTTGTCACCACTTTTATGAATTGGCGTGAGATGAGAAAATTTCCAGAATTGAGGAAATCTACCGCATGATAGTGATTTGGTGAAAATTATAAGCAGGGGTGAGATAATTGTTTCTGCACTGTTATGAAGCTCGGAGGAAGTAGATCTGGTCCAGGGCCTTTTTTCATGTCAAGTTCTCTTATCGCTTTTACAATGTCCTCTCTGGTTAAATATATTTCATCAGCGATAGCAAACTGAGGTGTTGAGACAAGCGACACGTTACATAATCTACTGGGTGGACAGAAAACTTCTTGAAAATGGTCGGCAAACATGTCACATATTTTTCGTGGGTCATAAGAAAGTGAGTCATTTATATACATGGCTGTGGGATAGCCTGAAGTTTTTCGCTTGCTGTTCACGAAGTCAAAACATTTTTTGGGGTCACAGATTATATTTTCCCCAACTATATTAATATAACATTCATATGCTTCGCGAGACTTCCTTAAGAATTCTTTAGCTAGTTCATTGTATCTTCTCTTGATATCTTCGCTAGCATTGATGTCGGTTCAAACGTGGCACGACCCGAAAATTGGGCTTCACTATATTTTATTTGATTTAGCTTTTGCTGTTTTTCTAAGATTCGATTTATATTTTTGCAAAAAAACTCATATCTTCAAAATCTGCCGCCCTTCCACTCCTCACAAATATTTGCCGCCCTGGGCAGTTGCCCAAAAGTGCTCATTCTTAAATCCAGCTCTGCAAATAACTGTCAGATGGTGAAAATTTTTGTAATGTGTGAAAAAAAACTGTTTAGTATTTCTACTGCTGTAAGATAAGAATTTCATGAAGTCTGTTGGACAGTGCTCTGGATTGGTATTGCATCGCCAGTTTGACGTAAAACAGTTTCAACCAGGCGCGGATCCAGGATTCGGTCTTAGGGGGTTTTTTTTTCACTTCGAAGTGTATATATATTTTTCCTTAGTTTGGAGACCCTATTCGATAGTTTTTGTTTCGGAGTTGGCACAGCGGTTGCCGTCGTTAGAAGCATTCGCATAGCAAATATCATTTATGAATTTTACGTCTTTAATATTTTGGATACCACGCCAACGAAAATCCGATAGGAGCACTATCTTGTCAAATTCTTCTCGAAGTTTTCCCGTTTCCGTCGGTAAGCCTGCCAGTTGTCAATGCCCGTGTTCTATTCGTACTATTTAGTACTTGCGAGTACTTCTGGCTGCTACCAACTACTCATGCTCTCGCTCCCGAGTAGATGATTAGTAGTTACGCCTTCTTTTCCCATCAGGTTAATTATACCCAAGAGGTGTATTTGTTAATTTATAGGCTATGTTGAAAAATCTGGCTATTGGAAAATTGATAACATGAAGGGGACTTTATTTTCGTATTTCACTCGGCTTGATCCACAATCTGTACCAGAAAATAAAAGAAAGAAATCGGTCAGTTTTACCAGATGAATCGACCAACATATCAAGCATAGAACAATTTTCCATTTGCATTCAATACTTGGACTCAAAATTGAATATTTGCGAAGATTTTCTTGGATTTGTGCCAGTTACCAACGTTTCTGGACAAGGTTTGGCGGATTTAATCAGAAACTATTTACATGATGTCGGCATCGATTGCCCATTTATGTATGGTCACAGATACGACGGAGCTCCAGCAATGAGTGGCAAATTTAGTGGTGCGCAGGCTTGTCTGAGATCGTACTTCCCTCTGGCGATTTATGTACATTGCGCCGCACATAGCTTCAATTTGGCTCTTAATGCAGCTTGCGAAGTATCTGGAATAAAGAACGCGTTGGGAACTATTGGATCAATTCAAACATTTTTCCACTGGCCTAAAAGACAGGACATTGTGAAGAAAGAAATTTCCAAAATAAAAAAAAGTGCGAGAAAGAAAAATTGAAGTCTACTTGCCCTACAAGGTGGTCTTAGTCTCATGAAGCAATTGCAATGTACATCAAATTGCAGCCGGCCATTATTGATGCATTAGAAGAAATAAAAACGTGGAATGATCGCGATACTTCACAAAATGCAACGTAACTTTTGATTGCGATTTCGACGATTGGATTCCAAATCGCCTGTCACATTATGGAATTGGTTAATTCGATTGTTCTGCCTTTGAGTCGGGAATTGCAATCGAAAAACCAAGATCTAGGCGAAGCCACCAAATTAGCAGATGACGCTTTGAATGAATGCAGGGAGAAGTGAGAAAATGCATATTCTTCTTTCCATGTTATTTTTGAACATGTTGCTAAAAATTTTTTCCAATTCGAGTTCATAATGAAATTGCCAACTCGTTACAATCGGCAAAGAAGTCGTTGAAACGTTGAGGCCAAAAATTTGGAAGATTATTATAGAATTGCATTCTACATTCCGTTCCTCGATACAAACCCCCCCTGTGGATCCGCCACTGGTTTCAACCATATTTTCACTTTCACAATTTAATGACTTGACAACTAACTAGGTTCAAAAATAGAATCTGATTTGCAAACTCATGCCGTTTTATATGCTTCAATATGTTTCATGCAATTAAATAGCAGTGTTAAGTCGTGCGTACTAAAAATACCCGAACGAATAAAACTGTGAACAAAATATATTTGTATGCATGATAATAATTTAGTATTCTTTTAATTAACGTTCAAAAAGCTCTCGGACTGTACTTAGCACACAACGAAATTATGTTCTATTTGTCATAACAACCAAGGACATAAGCACTTCTCTCTGCTTCAATTCGATGACAAAAACGAATGATACTACAGGCTACTTGCATCATTCGCTATGACAACCAACACTCGAGTATCTACCTATTTCCACACATTTGTTTCAATTCAATTACAAAATATTCAACTGGCAGACTTTCCGAGTACTATATTATGGCATTCCGATGAAAACAACATGTCTGATATACATTTTACTGGAAATGGAATTGTACTGTACCGGCAGGAAACGGACTCAGCAAGTACCATTAACCAGATTGTCATCAGGTTGTTTCAAGGACTATTTTCTTTATACATGTATTTCCCACTCTGGTTCTCGGAAAAGGCTTAAAAAATACTTGAAGCGAAATACATGAAAATCTGCTTCCAAATTAAATATGAATAAACATTCCGAATTACGAAATCAAGAGGGAGTAGGTTGTTGAGGTGCTTGCGCTGTAAAAATAGTGTAGCATTATTTAAATAGGAAGGAATTAAAATAAGATAAAACCACTTGCGAAAAGAGATTTTCGAGCATTGCAAATGATTTTTAAAGTCAAGGGCTATCGAGGGAACTACAATTTTATTTGTTGGAAACATGCATTTACAAGATGTAAGATATCATAGTAAATATGCAATTAAAAAATATCCATAGCTCAAATAGAATGTTTTGTACTCTAAAGGAACTGATAAACAGCCTCTTTAGTAGAAAATTATTTTGAACTTTATAATATGTTTTAATAATGCTGTATGCAAGATTTGTTTATGCAAAAACGAATATGAATTTAGCACAAACATATAAAAAACAAAGATATAATATGTTTTTGTAGCGGACTAAGTATTATTTTTAGTAAAGAATTGTAAGCATAAAAAAGTAGCTTGCGATTTCAAAAACAACCTTCCATGAATAAAGTGAAATATTCAGATTTTTTGAGTCAACTAAAAACTAGAGCTATAAAATCGTACTGGATAAGGGAAAAGAAATAAAAATGTTCTTCGTAAATATGTTCCTTATTAAATTTGACATTTTATAGTTTAAAATGATCGTCTGATATCAAATATAAGAGATGTAAATATATAGCACAATCGCAAAAAAATATAGAGACCATACAAGCTCCGAAATTGGATTACATATATTATCCTAATTATCCTTATTGCCTCTGACTGAGTCAAATGATATTTGAGATTAAACAATTATCAAAACAATCCGCTTCATCATTTTAGTTTATTATCTATCATATTTTCTGATTTTGAGTAAAGTTTAATAAACTGTTCATGGAAAAAAACTGAAAAATAGTTGGCACTGTAGTCTTATATGTTCAGGTACTCTTTTAAGGCACTAAAACATATTTTTCATGTGTTCATATTTTCAATGATGTTTCTGTCGGTCATTTTCCGGCAAAATTAACCATTATTTGCAATTCAAGTCCAAGCTCTAGCCGAATTATAAAAAAAGAAGTCGATGGTACCAATAGAAAAAAAGTCAGACCAAGTAGTGAATTAGGGGGAGTGTAATTAGTAAAAAAACTATTTTATCGAAAAATATGAGAAATTCTGGTCCAGAAGTAGTTTTATATTTATAATAGGGTTGACTGTAGATATCTTAGCCAATATTTTTCAAGTTCAACGTGTTTTTTTTCAATGTTGTGTCTGAAAAAACAGTAGATTATATAAATGAAATTTTTGCAATAGAGTTTAGTTTATAAATGAAATATTGTGTTGTGTTTGCTAAATTGCAATCAGCTTTCTTTGCCTGCCCTCAATTTCGAAACAGCGTATATCAGATTTAAAGCTTGAATTCTAAAAGGAGGCTATTGATACGGGAATGTTGTGAATCATTTTGCAGATTGATTCCAAAAGCATTATCATACGGAAGTTTTGTTTGCGCTACGATTTCAAAATTGAATTTTATTTTCAGATGGTGATAAAAGTATCTTCAAGTGTATTGCTATGATGATCTGACTTTATTTCAAGCAAAATCATCCACAGAAATATACGTAAAATGTTTAAAAATCTTTGCGCCCAGCGTGGGTACAGTAAAAAACATTTTATTTATTTGACGGAAATTTTTTCGGTTTTTCCTCTTCGCTTGAATATTATTTTAGGCCTATTTTCACAAAATTAATTCACTAATATGGCAGCGTTTAGTGGTGCGAGGAAATTTGATCGGGGAAGTAGGAGACAATTTCTAGATTGATTTGCTCAGAATAGAGCAAATCTCATCCGTAACGCTTTTCAAAATAAATGGTGAGCCCAAACAATTAATTATTATTTGCAAATTTGAAATAAAGTTAAAAGAAGTAGAGGGGACATTCATAGAAGTACACCGCAAGGAAGAGTTCTATCCCCTCTCTTGTGGAACCTGGTTATAAATTCAATTTGGAGAAGGTTGGAAAGCAACGGGCTTAAGTTTGTGCCCTATACTGATGACTGCGACCTAAACCTCGGGTATGTTTCCGCATATCCTCGGCCAGCTCACCGAGTATGCGCTGGAGCTGATTGAGGAGTGGGCGAATACTGTGGGTCTTGGCATCAATTCCAATAAGACTGATCTTAAACTCTTCACAAGGGAGTATAAAATCCCTGAATTAAACCCTATCATGTTGGGCGGCGTCGAGTTAAGTCTCGTGTCAAAAACTAAGTACTTGGATCTTATTGTGGACAGCAAGCTCACCTTGAAGGTGAATTTAGAAGAGGGCGTCAAACGGCCAAGCAACGCGATTTACGCCAGCAAAAGAGTGCTGGGTAAAACGTGGGTCTACCACCTGCTTTAATACGCTGGATCTCCATGGCGATAGCTAAGCCGATCCTTGTTTTTGGCTGCTTGGTCTTGGAGTTCAGCGGTTGGCGGCTCTCTGCATTACAGGTGCCTTAACCTCGACTAGTTTGTCTGCTCTGAACGTCCTGCTTCATCTCCCTCTGCTTGACCTCTTTGTTAGAGCACTGCTGGTAGGCTTAGCAAATTGGGACAATATGAGACACGATCCTTCGGCCACAGGCCGAAGTACGGGAATATGCAGATTGCGTACTTTGCACTTCGGCAGTACGCAGGTAGCAGTGACTACTTGGTTCCCACTCTGTGCTTCGAGCGGGGATATCAAGCGACTGTTGGGAGATGGGCCCAAATGGAATCAGCAAATATGCGCATCTACATTGACGACTCTACAACAGCTGCAGAAGTGGGTACTGCAGCATATTCTGCAGATGCAGCTATGGAAACAGTTTTCAGGTTTCCTAATCACTGTAGCATTTTCCAGGCGAAGGTTTTTGCGATGCGTAAAGCCGCAGATCTAGTATATGCCAGAGATACTAAAAGTGAGGAAATTAACATCTTCAAAGACCGTAAAGCAATGGTAGAAGCTCTAATGTTTTATACATACAATCAATCAAAGTGTGCATTCAGACCCTGAATAGACTGGGCAATAGCAGAAGCGTCAGAATTTTCTGGGTTTCCAGCCGTAACGTCATTGTAGGAAACGAGAGGGCAAATGCGTAATCCAAGCACGGGGCTAGTCTTCCCCTGTAAAGATCAGTAGAAATCCCAACTCCTATCCAAACAATCAAGAACTCGATCGACACCAAAATGATGCAAGGCGCGACGTGCAGATGGCACGCTACTCAGACCTGCAAGGTCACAAAAATCATGTGGGGATCATACAATCTCGCCGCGACTAGATTTTTGCTCGAGCTAACGTGGACTGACTGCGAACGGTTGGTCGATTGTCTTTTAACAGCGCATTCCATGAAAGTGGGACTCCTAACCAGCGACACCTGTATGAAGTGTCAAAAACAGGGGGTCTCAGAAACAATCCAAAATCTTCTGTGTCACTGCCCGACACTCGGGAAAACCAGACAGCGCTGCTTCTGTGATTCCTGGCTGAAGGATCTCTTACACGTGGCGGAACAGAGGCTGAGGGACATCCTTCATTTCGCAAAGAAGTCCAGGGCCTTCGATGGCCGCTGGGACTGCTCCTAATAGGTCTATGTGTGGCCTTGTGTCAGCCAGTATAACCTCACCTAACCTTATCATTTGGTCTTGGAGTTCAAATTTGCTAGGTTGAGGACAAGTGTAAGTAAGATTTGCGTCCAAGAAAATTGTTCATTGTACAATCATAAGAATAAAAAGCTTTTAATGAATTAAATGTAAAATTTCCGTATATTTTGATATAATTTCAGCTGCACTGGAACTATGGTTGGCAGGACATTTGAAATTTTCCCTAACATTCGACGCTAGACATTATCCACAATGTTTGGATTTTTTTTCGCCCCAAACATTAAAAATCGACTTTCATTTTGCCATTGATAATTCTATTTGACTTACAAAATAAATTTAAGAACTTATTTCAAAATCAAATCCTCTTCTTCGAATCACCTTTCCATTTATTTTTATAGCACACCCAATCGATACAATGCAAGTACGAACAATTCTAGCTAGTGAGTTCAGCTAGTCAGCTTGCTATTCGACCAGAACTAAATAAATGAATGATTTACTGGATTTGTAAATGTTTGGTTAGTTTTCGTCATCAAAAGACCACATTAACGCTGATTACAAGCCCTGATTGGATTCAGCCGTATGTATTCCCGAATGTACGAAATGAAGTAGAAACATAGCGAATAGTTGTGGTTCTGTTTCTTTGATGGTTTCAAATTGGTTTTCTGTCAAAGTTGATTAATTGAAATAAAATGAATAGTTCAGAGAGAGAGAGAGAGAGAGAGAGAGAGAGAGAGAGACTCGTGTGCAGATTTTAGTTGAGTAGATAAACGTATATAAGAATTGATATACCTATGTATACTTTTGCAAAATGTTGGCATCTTACTAATGAGTGAAAACGTGCTCAAATGGTGGTTTTTGATGGAAAATGTTTTCTGACGCACCATGATTTCTGTCTATGTTGTGGCATTGAACTGGGTATTTGATAGCTATGAGTGAAACCACAAATTAGGTGAATACAAATAGGTGAGTTTATTTGATAGAAAAAGTGGTAAGCTAAACAACTAAGCTATTTTCATGGGATGTTGCCTGAAAATTAATTTTTAAGAAACTAAATTTTGAGAAGATTATTTAACAGGCAGTTCCAAATTTGATGTAATATTTGGCAGAGACTATACGTCGCGGCTTTTACTGCTTTTTAGCTGGTTTTTAAATTTGCATGCTTTAAGCCACTCATTTTTGAGGAATATTGCTTGGAAAATTGAAATCTATTTTACCGTGCGGAGGAATTTGGTTAAAATGATCGCTAAGTCATTCTCGCATAAATTGATCGCAGGCACATTAAATGTCATTTGAATTATATTGGCAAGGAGTTAGCTGCTGTGGATTGATAAGATGATAACAATTTTGGGAATTATGAAATTATTGGTTTTCTTCCATTCTTCATCAGTACTTTAACTTTTTATATTACTGTCAAAATATTAAAGTACTAGCTCAAGTACTATTCTCAAATATCTCTATTCTAAAATCAAGTCTTCTGCAACAAAATATCAACTGGATAAAACGAAAAAGACAAAAAAAAAAAGATTCTACGTTTTCAGTCACTACTGTCAACTGATTAGATATAACCTTTCAACTTCCCGACTTCCTGCTGACAAGCTCCAGAGCCTTTTCATTATTCGTTCCTGTCTATTGTCTTGTTGATGCAAAAGCCATTCTTGCCGAAGTCTATTTTCATCCCTTTGATTGTAACGTTACACAGGAAATAGTCCCACGGGGCTAAGAGTTATACAGCTATGTTCGACATCCTGTCGAACGACAGGGCAAGACTAGTCCTATGCGACAAATCGGAAAAAGAAAAACATACACGAATAGAATCGGAGTCGGTTTTCGAATTCGAGCAAATGTCATCGGAGATTTTATATGTTTGTTTAGTAAGCGAACGGAAGATGTGTGCAGTGAAATTTTGCACTTCCGTTCTATGAAATTTCAAATGGTATTGGATTGAAGGTGATAGTTAAGGGTTTGATTTTTGAGAGTAGCTTTAAAGCGTTCCAGGAAAAATTTAAACGATGGATTTTCCATTATAGTTTAGTGCTAAGAATTTCAAAATATTGATTTCAATTATTATTGAAAATTATATCCACGGAGTGGCAATGTTACTTTCAGAACATGGGAAAAGTCACATGAGACAGAATTCGGTGGGAGCAGTGACTGATCGATGGCATTTGTTGTGTTTGTGGCCTTGAATTTGGTGACAACTGAGCCTCTAAGTGATGATGCATTATCGGCGTCCAGAGCCCCCGATTTTTTGTTCCATATTCTAACGGTTTCCGGTTGATTTTTTATACGCAAATGTTTCACAACGACCGTTTGATCTTTACTGATCGTCTGTATCATTGTCGTTTGAATAGCCAGAAACTTTGTTTACCAAAACAAGCTGAATGAAATTCTTGTCTGGCATACAAGACACAGGCTCTTGAAAAGATGCTATATACGTACATACGATCACAGGATGCACATATTTAATGACGAGCATCAACGGTGGAATCCATCCTTAAGATTACCACTTTCCTCATCATTATCAAACTTAAGGCCTATTACAGCAAAAGCAAGAACAAAGACAACAATATTGAGCATGATATATACATGTGAAAACCGATAGAATCACCAGGAAAAGAGACCACTCTCCAACCGTTACGGTTGATATTAAGCCTCTCTTCATGACAGAACTACTACCGGCACGGCTGCTGACTACTTCTCTAAGCTGTTTGGAGGGGAAAAAACCAGTAAAGATCTCCACATCACAAGTAAAATAAAGTGTAGAGTAGCCCAATTTGATGAGAGGAAGTTTTTTTACTTTATTTTCTGCATCCAACGTCTCCCATTGCCGTATTAGCTATTATGTTTTTTTTAAAACTCGGTGGGCCTACAGATATTGGCGAAACCTACAAAATCAGGTGGTGAAATTTCCATCATCCTGCTTTGTTTTGCTAGTCGTTATCTTGGTTACTTTCCTAGTATTTGGAAACGTGCTCCCTTTTTATTCATAAATCCCCTGGCAGCACCACCATTGTCAATACGATACCTTTTTCTATTCTCTACAATATAGTGAATAATCTTCTAGAATAATCTTCTTCTCTTCGTAGAAAAACCAGTGGTTGGGAAGAACATCATTCTCGCCTGTCAGCTTAGCTTAAAAAGAGGTCATTGATGCCTTACAAGTCAATACGAATAACATATGAAGGTACCAGGTTGAGGAAAAATTCGTCACTGTTTATTTTATCAATGTGTAAAAGGTTTCAATTCAGTTTGGATCACCAGTCTAATCCAAAAACTTGTAACTCTTGATCTCTCTAGGACTTATCTAATGACTTTCCAGCTTTCTGCACGATAGATGTGGTTTTGTTGTCCACAATGGGGAAAACTTCAGGTTCTTTTCCCTTGATTCATAGGTCTCTCAGGGTTCCATACTTGGACGTAGTCTTTTCGATGTTGTTACTTCTTATTCTCTCAGCATTAATTACCTTCGTGATGTTAAGGTAAATTTGTACGCGGACGACCTCTAAACGTGATGTGACGGCCACATTCCAAGGCATGGCAACAATAATGCTCCAGTGATGCGTCGACGCCTCTGCCGGTGTCACGCCAAATGGGGAATACAAAATTAACGCAAGAAAGAACAAATTTATTGTTTTTATGCGACCACGACAATCATCACCCAGCAGGATAAGGCCCATTATAAACCTAAAGCTTAGCCTCCGGTGACACTCTATCAAGTTGTCAAAAATGATAAAATACCAGTGGCTAACTTTTGGCTATTTTCTACCTGTAGGCCAATGCATGGAAATGGCTCTCAGTAAAACTTGTAAAGCGTACGGAAATATGTCCACACTCTTCCGAAAATCAGCCCCTAAGTCAAAAAGAGTTAAAACACTAATCGACACCACTCTTATACAAGCAATACTTTTCTACGGCGCAACAATATGGAGATCAGCACCCGCGACGAGGCGAAATTTCGCTAAAGCTTTTGAGCGAAAAGTCCTCCGTCAATGTACGAAACTTTATAGAAGTAGGTTAATGAATATCAAAAACTTATAGTTTTCCATGCCCGAAAAACTCGTGAAAGCGGTCTCAACTGCGAGTCCAGAATTAGTCAGTTTAAACTTAGGAATGCTAGGCCCTCGAGGCAACTTCGCGAATAGAAGAATAACTATAAAGCAGCTCAAGTAAATACTTTTTTACTAATGTTCGAAGAACATTAGTATTAAAATCGATTCGGCCAAAAATTCATATTTCTATATATATATATATATATATATATATATATATATATATATATATATATATATCATCAAAAAATTTCAGTGAGATAATCTCGGGAACGCGCCATCCGATTGAGCTGAAACTTTCAGGATACATTGGTGTATATGCAGAATAGGTCCAGGTCTCTTTAAATGTCAGTTATTGTTAACCTTTTGGTGCCGGCGGCCATTTAAGTGATATTTTTAATATACCTATTATTTCGTGCACAAATAATTTTCGCAAAAATAAAGTTAACGAAATAAATTTCTAACGTGTTTTACATATGAATCGGATAATGCTTTGGAATTTTTTAACCCTATGTGTGCGCTGGGTGCCTAAAAAGAGGACGGGAAAATTTGAAAATTTTTAAATTGCGATAACTTTTGACAGAGCTATTCAATCATTACGAAATTTTCAGGACGTGTTAGTATTATTTAGTTGTAGATTTATGTAGCTTTTTATGAGCGTGCTGGCAACCCTGTAGCTAGGGCAGACACTGAAAGCGAAAACCTCCAAATCATCGTCTCTCTTGAAAAAATGCCGTTTCTTCAAAAAAAAGCCACTCATATGTAAATCTTGTGCTTGTTTTACATAACCCAAAAAAAAAAAAGATATGGTATAACGGGCACGCCTGGTAACCCTTGCCCAATTTACCTATATTTTAAGCATCAAAAACTTCTGTTCACGGAAACTCACGATCCGATGAGCAGAATTAATTGAAATTTGCAGAATGTATTAGTCTTAAATAGGACCAGATCTGATAGAAGTGATTTTGGAATGCGGGCGATTCTGTGCCAGTGGTGCCATCTTGAAAAACCACTAAAAAAGACAACTATTTTTAGCCCTATAAATTCTGATTGAATCGTTCGATTTTGACGAAACTCACACAGTTGCTGGATCTTACTTCAAACCACGTTTGGTAGAAATTTGGTTGAAAAATTCGGTTGGAGTTGCCAGCTATGATAATTTTGGTGTCTTCATTTTGAAAAATAAAAAAATTGGAAGCGAAAACATTCAAACCATCGAATATTCAAAAAAATGTCCGTTTCTTACAATAAAACCAATATGTATATAAATCTTATGTTTTATCTACACGTTCAAAATAAAACTTTGAAAATTTCATGTCGGACCAGAACGGTAACCCTCTCCCAGTTAACCTATATTTTTAGCATCAAAAACTTCTGTTCACGGAAACTCACGAACCAATAATCAGATACAGCTAAAATTTACAGAATGCATTGGACTTAAGTAAGACCAGATTTGATAGAAGCGATTTTGAATTGTGGGCAACTATGTGCCAGTGGTGCCATCTTGAAAAATTACCAAGAAAAAAAACTGCTTTTTGCCCTATGAAATGTGAATAAATTACCAGATTTTCATGAAATTGGCACAGTAGCTAAACCTAACTCTAATTTCTGTTTGGTGGAAATTTGGTTGAAAAATTTGATTGGTGCTACCAGCTATGGTAATTTTTGTGTCTTTGGTTTTGAAAATTCGCTCAGGAAAATAAAACTATTTGCACTATAACTTCCAGTGCAGTCATGAAATCAATACGAATTTCATACAATTAATGAAACCTGTCATAAACATTATTCAGGCCAAATTTGGTTGAAAAGCCACGATAGGGTTGCCAGCTATTGTTGGTTTTGTGTTTAATTGCAATATCTTTATTAAGCGGTTTTAGCGTAGAATTTTCAAATGGTAATGATATTGTAGTGACAATAAACAGCAAATATTAAGCTTTCGATTATTTGAAAAAACTCGCTGCTGGTAACTCTAAATTTCTTTAGACTCCTTTAACTTCGAATGTAATATAACAACGTGAAGCAGATGTGATATATTCTTGGCTTTGATACTGGCAGAAGGTTGTCAGCACGAATCGGTTGTGCTACTTTTGTATCAATAAACGCTTACCGTTAGTATTCATACCGGAAACATTTACAATTAAAATAAATAATCAATGTTGCAATTCGCAAAGTTCTGCAAATTTTTGGGATCGCAGCCCCAAACACCAACTTCAGTTACAGTGCTGCAGGCACTGAGCATTTTCTTCATTGATGTTATATGAGATGCTGCTTTCAAAATTATGTGAAATAAGCAACTGATAACGAATATAATTAACCCGTGTTTTGCTCTCATAAACGTTGAAATTCATGCCAGTGGTAATATCTGAAACCTTCCACCATATACGACCAAAGTAAAACGTTTCATTTGAAACAGTTTGGTCGTAATAAGTCGTAATGTCGTAATGTGGTGGAATATGCACTCAAAACCTGCACGATTCTTCTACTGTTCTTCGAACATTAGTGTTTCTAGCGGTTCAGGTGCGCTAGAGTTTTTTTATATTTTCTTAACTCAATAATAGATGCGTATTTTGGACTCTTGGGCAGGGTGAGTTAAAGTAAGTTAAACTCTTTATGACAGAGCTTAACTTACCTTAACTTGTCCTGCCCAAGAGTGCAAAAAAAAGCACTTAATATTTAATACTAAGGTAATTTATTGGAAAATTCGGAATGTACGCATTTATGCACAATCTTTAGGCTTATATATCATTTATAATAGCTTGTAGGTTAGCTTTATATACTTATTCATTAGGTTTTGTTAATTATTTTGCAATAAACTTGCTTTGAAACGTAGAAATGTGCTGAAATCACAAACTATCTAACTAACAATAACATGACACTTTTTGAACACAACTTTCTTCATATTTCTAATGATTTCAACAGTTGAAGAAGTCGAAGGTCGTCCGGAACGAGGCATGTTTTCAACGATCTCTTGGCCGCCTTTAAACGATTTGTAACATTCGCATGCATGTGTTTTTGATAAAGCTAAATCACTGCAAGCTTTTATACATAAAATATACGTTACAAATTTAAATACATAACTAGGGGGCTTCGCCCCCTGCTCGCTTCGCTCACCAACCCCCAGACCATTTACGATTTTAAATTGTACATTTTACTGGACGTATGTACTAAAGCCGTGCAAAAATCAATAAAAGTTCACAGTCGCAGAAATCAATTTTTTTGTTTACTTAGATCTGTAGAAAATGTTTCGTCCAAACCTCGACAAATATTTCAACGTCGTTTAACAAAAAAAATAGATGATCATGTTCTGCGGGTCTCATTTTCCTTTCCTTCTCATAACGCTTCCTCAAAAACGATGTTCTTTATAATTTTCTCTTCCGTACGACATTCTAAAATAAAAGTATAATCCGACCAAATTTCCAAAACTTTTTTTATTAATAGAGAGAAAAAAACGTTCAATACATAAAATTCGAGACGTATTTGATTGATTCCACTGAGATATACTTATTCAAACAGTTGCTGTGAACAAACTGGTTGCAAAATTGTGCTCACGTTGAGCTTAAAACAGTTTTGTTACTAAAAACAGTCCTACAACCTAAAAAATAACTCTAAAGTATCATTCGTGCGGACAGTTGAAATCACAATGTCCAGAAAATTTATTGTCACAATGCACACGTCAAATGCGATTTTCAGATCTGTTTAGATGGAAAATCATTTCTTAGAGAAATTTTGCAGATTTATGCAATTAAATTGATATGTTTGATTGCTTTGATGAGCTATTTGACCAGATAAAGCCATTGGAGCCTCTAAAAATATGATTAAATTTTGGCGCCCAATGTGGGATTCGGAAATCATTTCATTGTCCAAGCTCTATTATGTTAATCCTCATTAAAGCGTAACAACATGCAATTTTTATATTTTTTTAGCTTGAATTATCCTTCTTTAAAATATTTACAGCAATCAAATTAATTGTTACTACCGAACAACATTGAGGTGCTACTTTGTATGGACTAAATGTACAACCCATTTATGAATTAGTTCAATGGCTACAATCAGTTTCATTAAATAAATTACGACCCCTGAACAAAGTCTCTGAAAATCACAAAATAGATAACGTTTTGCTCAGATATTGTATTCCACAATTCAAACAACGTATGCTTGCATTGAAATCAAACGCAGTGAGATAAATTATCACAAAACCTCCACATTCATCAGAGATTTATTTGTTCCATTTCGTGAAAAGCTGATGTCAATCTTCTTCGATTGACTAGTGATCTATTTGCTTCCAGCAAAATGCAGAAAACCGTAAATGTCTACCAATTGATAAATGACTTGGCTTGCATCAGTGCTTTGAACGAGCACATCAGCCAAGTTCTTCTCTACGATGAGTAATCGATCTTTAGTGGCCGAAACGGTGACAGCAAATGGTTCATGTCTGCTAGCAAAAACAGAAAACTATAAAACTTTTACAGTAGTAACTATGACGTACTAGTTTTTTGAATAGTTTTTAGAAAGCTAGAAGTGGCTTGCACTGCACTGCAACAGACCGAGAAATGCAAAAAGGTGGAAAAATAACTTTGATATTTTTTTCATACTATAGGAAAGTCTGCAAAGCTTTATCCAACAATAAGCTTAAGACCCTGGAGTCGAAAAATACAAGTTATCTTCTAATTTATTTTGATAAATTTTTGTTAGTTTGACTAATTCATTTTACTTGTTTGTGTGTGCAGTTTCTTATTGTTAGGCTGTGCCAGAACTATTTACAACAACATTTTCGCTGTTTGTTGACCCGTGCAACGAACAAACTCAAATCACATTTTGCGAATAATTAAACCAAAACAAACTTGAAATACCAACAAAGCTTTCACTTCATTACGCCAGCCATTCCATCATCAAGCTCGTTAACAATAACTAAACAAAACTCTCAACAATTTGTCGTCGCCTGATCGAATCAACACCACCAACCAACAAGACCACACTCCTTTTGTTTCATTTCTTTCATCCATTCAACGGTACTGTTTGCAGAAAAAAAAAGCTACAAAAATTCTATAACACACAGAAATTGACTTACACTTCCTTGTTCTGAAAGGAATGTCCTAAAACTTTTCTTTCTCATCTTCTCATTGTTCAGAGGGAAAACACGATGGTTCCGCTTGACTAAATCAAAACGAGGAAATGGATGTGCGGATCAAACGGCGAACATTGCCGGACAGCAACAATAGCCTCACCGAAAACGAGTGAAAGCCAAACAAGGGTGGCATGAAAAAATCAAAGAATAAAAGAAAGGACATTTCTATTACTGTCAACGGCAGATATTAAAAATTAGTGACTCGACGGAAATTTAAAAAAAAAAACGATTTTCAATCTTTTTTTTGTATTCCGTTCTGCATCAAGAGATTCGTATTCCTTTCTGTACAGGTTCGAGGTTCTGGTTGTGCGAGATGAACAGAAAAAGAGCGCTGGTAACGTTTTCTCGGAAATATGACTGGCAAAAAAATGAGATGATGAGTCAAAATTCAAGGAAAATGCTATAGTGACGAAGAAAAATTTTCTGAATGTGAGATTCTATGCAAAAGACGAAAGTATGTAGTGTTTTAAATAATTCGAAATCTGCCACAGACGCAAAATAGTAGAAAATCGTTAAGTGCATAGTGGAAAATTTTGCATGTATGCAAGATTGTGTCACGTTCTCGACAGACACATTGCAGACTTAAATGAAAATCGGAGCGAAATTGTTGGTTAAACTAATTTTGGAACTAGCTAGAGTAGCTTAAAAACTGATTCGACAGTGTTTTGGATTGTGAATGACAAATGGACGATTTTTATGATTTCAGAGATTTTTATGAAAACTTACATTTTAATTTTTCTTCTTTCCATCGTTTATAGCATAAGCACGATGATGTTGCTTCATTAAATCAAATGACCAACAATGCGGATCAACCGGCCAACATTCGTTATACATTATATGAATATTTTATCCCAGCTTAAAACAACGAACAATTAATTGTAATTTTTTTTTTGTAGTTTATTCAAAATAATTCATTTTACAGACACGATGCCTGGTTACAAAATGAATAAAAAATATCAAAAATTAAGATATAATAAAACATTAAAATAAAAAATAAAAAAATTCAATAAGAATAGAAGTACAAAAATTAGAATACAGTAAAGTAAAAATAGTTAATAAAAGGACTATGGATATAATCACAAAACAGCAAAATACAAAAAAACAGAATAAGAATAGAAGTATAAAATTTGAATACAGTAAGTGCCTCCGCACACGGGTCGACATTCAATCGACTCGACTGCGACTCGAACTCGAAGCGTCATAGGCGTCACACTCGAAGTAGACAATTGCATCCGCACACGGGTCGACATGCAATCGACTCGACTGCGACTCGAACTCGAAACGGGTCGTTTTCTACGCGAAGTTTTGACAAACAAACAATAGTATATATTATTTATTTAGATATTTATTTTACGAAACAAGGCAAAATACACAACAAGAAACCATAATATAAATCGAAAATACAATTAATCATTATAAATATAAAATAAAAATTGTCCGTACAAAATATTTCAATACATCACAAATTTTGTAGCATTTACTCTACATTGTTTTAATTAAATTTAGGCTAATAACGATGGAAGTTAAGCGGGTTCGGATGTGGAATGGGCTTTGGACTAGTTATTTTTGAATTTTGATTTGGTAATCTCCGAAGAGTAGTGGCTGCTTATAGAATTGAATAATCCACAGCACCTATTAATGGGCTTATTATATGATAAGTAGTGTGATGAATGAATTCATTGAGCAGATTTGCAAATCTGGTGCGTCTTGGTCGGTTATTGAAAGTAATTTTACTAGAGAGATCTTCAATAATATTATATACTTGTATGTTATTAGTATATGGCGCTTTGTCACGTGTAACTTATATTCATCCACTATGGATTACTACAAGTAATAATGATCCGACCTTTATTGAATCCGATATGAAACACTTCCATTAATATTCTGACAAGCATGTCCCAGGGTCCAACTAAATTCAATAGCTATACGCCTCTCTTCCACACTCTAAGTGCAAATTCTTATCCTCGCAGATGGCACTGCTATATAATCTAAGAATGTCAATACCAATCGAATCATTAGCCATTGGCAGCAACAACTAGTATTCAATAAAAGCTTCTCCAGTAAGTGGAAATTCATCCTGTAAAATTGCAAGCTTGTTTCTTTGTAAGGAAACTATATTATAAACACTTCGCTGTTGCTTGAATAAATATATTGGTGCTAAAGTGGAATTGTTTTTGCGGGATGATTAAAATTGAAGATTTCGAACTTTTTTTTGACAAAGTGGTTTCGAAAGTATACACTGATTCTCATCAGACACCAGCGCACACAAACTCGATTGTTTTGCGTTTTGCGGAGATGTTAAAATTTGTCACAGCTAACGTAAATAAAAATTACTGATTTACAACTGCAAGTGGTCACATCAGCCAAGTAAGCACTGTAAGCTGGAGTCTGATGAGAATCAGTGCATACGATCGAAACCATTTTGTAAAAAAAACATTTTCTATAAAATTTTCAATTTTAATCATCCCGCAAAAACAATTCCACTTTGATTCTGCTTTCGACGGCTTATTCCGCAAAACGATCGAGTTTCCCGTATTAATTATGCTCTGCTTTATCTATGCTGATTTATAGACAAGAAGGGAACCATGATCACAAATCAATAACCTTTATGAACATATAGGTGCAACTATTTTGTGGCCAACATAATTAAAATATATGTAGGAAAATTTCATTTATATAACATTACAAAATGTAACATTACATTATGCAAACATATAAAAAAATACATACGTGATACGTTATCAGAAACACTAATATTTTTCAAAGAACCAATAATAATAATACATAAAATAAAATAATTAATAATGCATACATTATAAAAAAAAACACTTTCATATATTTCGAAAAAAAATATCACGCGTCTTGCTCGACTTTTCCCGTTCCAAACATGTCGAGCGAGACGAGTCGCAGTCGAGTCGCAGTCGCACCGAGTCCGAGTCGAGCACAAGTCGACCCGTGTGCGGGTCTCCATTCATTTACATTGGAAATCGCAAGGAGTTCGAGTTCGAGTCGCAGTCGAGTCGCAGTCGAGTCGATTGAATGTCGACCCGTGTGCGGACGCTCTTAGAGCGTCCATGTAAATGAATGGAGACCCGCACACGGGTCGACTTGTGCTCGACTCGGACTCGGTGCGACTGCGACTCGACTGCGACTCGTCTCGCTCGAAGTGTTTGGAACGGGAAATGTCGAGCAAGACGCGTGATATTTTTTTTCGAAATATATGAAAGTGTTTTTTTTTATAATGTATGCATTATTAATTATTTTATTTTAGGTATTATTATGATTGGTTCTTTGAAAAATATTAGTGTTTCTGATAACGTATCACGTATGTATTTTTTTATATGTTTGCATAATGTAATGTTACATATTGTAATGTTATATACATGAAATGTTCCTATCTATATTTTAATTATGTTGGCCACAAAATAGTTGCACCTATATCTTCATAAAGGTTATTGATTTGTGATCATGGTTCGCTTCTTGTCTATAAATCAGCATAGATAAAGCAGAGCACAATTGATACGGGAAACTCGATCGTTTAGCGGAATAAGCCGCCGAAAGCAGAATCAAAGTGGAATTGTTTTTGCGGGATGATTAAAATTGAAAATTTTATAGAAAATGTTTTTTTTACAAAATGGTTTCGATCGTATGCACTAATTCTCATCAGACTCCAGCTTACAGTGCTTACTTGACTGATGTGACCACTTGCAGTTGGAAATCAGTAATTTTTATTTACGTTAGTTGTGACGAATTTTAACATCTCCGCAAAACGCAAAACAATCGAGTTTGTGTGAGCTGGTGTCTGATGAGAATCAGTGTATACTTTCGAAACCACTTTGTCCAAAAAAAAGTTCAATAAAATTTTCAATTTTAATCATCCCGCAAAAACAATTCCAGTTTAGCACCTATATATTTATTCAAGCAACATCGAAGTGTTTATAATATAGTTTCCTAACAAAGAAACAAGCTTGCAATTTTTCAGGATGAATTTCCACTTACTGGAGAAGCTTTTATTGAACACTAGTTGTTGCTGCCAATGGCTAATGATTCAATTGGTATTGACCTTCTTAGATGATATAGCAGTGCCATCTGCGAGGATAGGAATTTTGCACTTAGAGTGTGGAAGAGAGGCGTATAGCTATTGAATTTAGTTGGACCCTGGGACATGCTTGTCAGAATATTAATGGAAGTGCTTCATATCGGATTCAATAAAGGTCGGATCGTTATTACTTGTAGTAATCCATAGTGGGTGAATATAAGTTACACGTGACAAAGCGACATATACTAATAACATACAAGTATATAATATTATTGAAGATCTCTCTAGTAAAATTACTTTCAAGAACCGACCAAGACGCACCAGATTTGCAAATCTGCTCAATGAATTCATTCATCACACTACTTATCATATAATGAGCCCATTAATAGGTGCTGTGGATTATTCAATTCTATAAGCAGCCACTACTCTTCGGGGATTACCAAATCAAAATTCAAAAATAACTGGTCCAAAGCCCATTCCACATCCGAACCCGATTAGCTTTCATCGTTATTAGCCTAAATTTAATTAAAACAATGTAGAGTAAATGCTACAAAATTTGTGATGTATTGAAATATTTTTTAGGGACAATTTTTATTTTATATATATAATGATTAATTGTATTTTAGATTTATATTATGGTTTCTTGTTGTGTATGTTGTCTTGTTTCGTAAAATAAATATCTAAATAAATAATATATACTACTGTTTGTTTGTCAAAACTTCGCGTAGAAAACGACCCGTTTCGAGTTCGAGTCGCAGTCGAGTCGATTGCATGTCGACCCGTGTGCGGATGCAATTGTGTACTTCGAGTGTGACGCCTATGACGCTTCGAGTTCGAGTCGCAGTCGAGTCGATTGAATGTCGACCCGTGTGCGGAGGCACTTAGAGTAATTAATATCCTAATTATGGATGTATAAATAAAATGAATAAGTAGGCGAAAACAGTGCACTACGCACTAAACTTTTGAAAATTCTAAAAGAGTGAGGGAGAGAACCAAGCTGAATATTATTATGCGTCCTCAGTAACCGCACAACAGGCGAATGAAAAAAAAAACGTCAGTACGTGCAAAAGGTACATTGAACATTGAGGTTGCCCTGATAGGTCTGTCAAGATGGCGTGACGTAAAAAAACACGTCATAGATGAAGATAAATAGCCGCAATAAACTTTAAAAAGAAAACATTCATCGAGGTAAAATCTGCGCTGGTCAAGTCGAGGAATATTAAGGGTTGATAAACTTTCGCTGTAAGGACAATATGGTAGGTTGTACTTGAAAATAAGGCAGCAAGTAAACCTTCGCTGGACAGATTCAACCGCCTCAGACAAATAACAGAAACGAGGACCCCACACTACAGAACAATACTGAAGGATAGAACGAACAAGGGAAAGAAAAAGACGCACACAAGTGGAAATGTTGAAGCAATTGTGTTAACAACAAAACCAGCAATCCGGGACGCCTTACGAGTAATAGTTCGAATATGAATATCGAACTTTAGCTTCTGATCGAAGGTAACACCGAGATCAGTAAAATGATCCAAAACTAAAAGGGTGATGTCACAAATAGAGTAAATGAACTCAAAAGCACAGGCTTCAATGTAAAAGACATTGAGTAACATTTGGAGATATTCAAGGACAAGTAATTACAGTCACACCAGGAAACAAGACGATTCAAATCGTTTTCAAGAGCAAGTTGATCGGAAGGAGTATTGATAACGCGAAAAACTTTCAGGTCATCAGCGTACATTAGACGAGGAGATTCAAACACATTAGGAATATCTTTGACGAAGATATTAAACAGCAAAGGCCCAAAAATAGGTCTTTGAGGTACACCGGAGGTAGGAAAAAAGGAGAGGACGAGGAGCCATGGAGAGAGACATAACAAATACGATCAAATACAAATGATGAGAGCCACGAGAGAAGGGACTCCGATATGCCATAATGCTGTAATTTAAGAAAAAGGAGCTCATGATTGACCGAGTCAAAGGCCTTAGAGAAGTCAGTGTATATGACATCTACTTGGTGGTGATTATCTCAAGCAGAAGTAACAAAATGATAAGCATGCTGTTGACCAGGAAAAACGTGACGCAGAGAATCATAGAAACGATTAAAAACTAGACGCTCACAGATTTTAGAAAAACAAGGAATGATAGAGATCGGGCGATAGTTAGTGACTAGGTTAGAATCACCAGACTTGTGGATAGGAAAAATGTTTGACACTTTCCAAGAAGCTGGGAAAATACCACTACCCAGACAAATATTAAAAATGATGGACAAGGGAACACAAACAGAAGAAGTAATTGTATTTAATGTGTACCAATTTTTTCCTAGCTCAAAAAAAATATTTTAATAAAAAAACCGATTTTTCCTGAAGGTGTTGCAATGGGAAATCCTTTATCCCCACGTATGAGAGAAGATATTTATGGACAGACTAGAGAAGAAACTTTATGAAGAAGGTTCGCTTCCTCGGGTTTGGCTGAGATATGTAGACAATATTCTAGCTATAGTTAAAAAAGATGATTTGGGAGAAACGTTGGAGAAGTTGAACCAAGCACATAAGGACATCCAATTTTCAATGGAAATCGAAAAGAATGAGAAACTACCCTCCTTGGATTTAATGGTCATAAGGAAAGGTCTTCTTAGATTTAATATCTACCGGAAGCCCACACACACCCAGAGGACAACACCATCCACGTCTGACCATTGGCATCCCCAAAAAATGGCTCCCTTTAGTTCAATGATTCACCGGTTATTAACAGTGCCCATGGATCAGGATAGTTTTAACTCAGAAGTTAAATATATTAAAGATACGGCGAGAAAAAATGGATTTGCCGAGAGGATAATTGGAAATCTTGTCAAAAAGAAAAAGCCTAGAATACAGCGTGATATTTTAACGACGCTTTTTACGCAGGAAAAACAAGAAACAACCATAAGAGTTCCAATTATTTATTCATCAGTATTCAAAAAAGTTCGAAAACTTCTTGAACGCTTTGATATTAAAGCATTTCCAACCAGTAAAGCTAAAAAATTAGGTACTATACTATGTCACGTGAAAGGCAAAAAGGGTAAAAAGGAAAAATGTGGAGTTTATAAAATTACCTGCCCAGAATGCGACAAAATATACATCGGTCAAACGAAACGGTTAGATGGTGTTAGACTAACGGAACATAAACGGGAAGCAGCTTCAGCGAGGAAAAGGAATACAACATTAGTACGTTCAGCAGTAGCAAAGCACATATTGGAGGAGGATCACAACATAATATGGGACAACGTGGAGGTGATTGAGGAGATACAGCAGGTACGAAAACTGGATGCGTACGAAAGCCTGAACATATGGAAAACCCCAATGAATAAAAGGCTAAACACAGACCAAGGAAACTGTGCATCACCATTGTTCAGGCTAATTTGAACATTCATTTGATAGTGAGGAGGAAAATTTAATTAATATGGATAGCTAAATGTGTTTTAGTAAAGTAATTAATAGGCAATTAGTTGGTAATTAGTATAAGTCAATACTTTAAAAGTAAGCTCTATAAGTAACACACATAAGTTAGATTAAGATTATACCGATAGACACTGAAGAAGAGGGCAGATTACCCTCGAAATATCGATATTTGTCACAAAATTCAATATATCTAGCTTCGAAAGGAAAAATCGGTTTTTTTATTAAAAAGAAGAAGCAAGTTTTTTAACGAAAAAGTTCGGAATTCCATCAGGGTCAAGAGAAGAGCTGGAATCAAACATAGATATAATAGATTGGACTTCAAGAGGATTGGTATCAAGTACAGATAGGCAAGTGGGAAAGTGAAAAGGAGGACGACTGGAGATATGAGAAGAAAAATTAGAGTATACAGAGGAAAAAAAGTCAGCAAATAGATTACATATTCATTCCTTGCGGAGTAGAAGCACTAGAATTATTAAAAGAAACAGAATCAGGTATAGAGGAAGAAGATTTTAAACTACGCACATATGACCAAAGCCTCTTAGGACCATCTTATCTAAGTGACGATTCAATATCAGAAAAGTAGTTGCGCATTGCAATTTTAGTTTCTTTTTTAAGCAGCAGATCGTAAACCAGAATAAACGACATAGTCCTTTCCAGACCCCGACTGCAAATACTTCAGGCGAGCAGTGTTTTTAGTATCTAAAGCACGCAAGACATTACCGGTCCAACGTCTGTCACGAAAGTTGAAAATATTCAACGAAATTTTCAATCGCAATATTAATTTGAAAGGACGTGTTATTACAGCCTAGTTAGTCAATAAACATCACATGGTCAATCGATTAATTTCAAATGAACGAAAAGAACTGACAACGATTTTCCTTATTTCATTTGTGAAGCTTAGTACTGTCTTCGATTTCACGTGAAATTTTTATATAAAATTTCACGTTAAATTTGTTTCGGCGAAAATTTAGCTTGAAAATAAGGCAAAGTTGTACATAGTTCTTAGCGTGAAAAATTGCTTGCTTTGAAAATGCAGATGGCATCGACACATGTCTCGAATCTTTTCACGCCAGTTTAGTATGTGCAGTTCATTCTTTCGAGCTAAAGAATTTGAAAATTGTGTTGTGCAAATGTTTTTCCAATCACAAAATCAATCGAAAATTGAAATTCTTGACATTTCATCCGTCAGATATGAGCAGTATCTCTACTCTTCTCCATTGTTAAAATGTTTGCTCGAAACAATGACTAGATAATGGAGACGTGTCAAAATTTTGTTTCACGATTAACTCAGTATGATTAACTCAGCTTGAACAAGTGATTAATGCAAAATCTAAATGAAGTTTTTTGGTTATTTTTAAAAAAAACTATGACACAAACAATGCATTAACCGTTATGATAGATTTTAAAATTAGGTGTTTTGTGTGATTCCGGCATTATCAACATCAATATGTTCAATATTAATTAAACCGAATTTAACGTTTTGTTTTTGTGGGATTCCTGATATTTTCAGTTCACACCAAAGAGTATTAGTCCAGTCAAAAAATTTCAATAATGACCCAACCTCCGGAAAAATCCGAAAGTTTGAAAACTTTGCACATTGATTTATAGGTGCCTAGGGATGAATATACCAAAAGTTCTCATGAATATGAAGCGAGCTTTAGCGGCAATTAGCAAAAACAGGACACTTTTAGACAGAACGTTTTTCGTTAATATCTCGAGAACCTTTGGTCGGAGGCACAAATTGACTTATACATAATTATAGCCTATTAAATTTACAACAAAAATTATTCGTCATATTTTTCTTGTATTTGCAATGGTTCCTGAGTTATAGGGCGGAAAACATTGTGCTTTTTTCTAAAACTGTCGAGGAGCTCGCCATTCTTGTTATGTCCTCGCTTCAACTACCCTTCCTTGCTTTCACAACTAAGCCGGCGGTTAGTTCCAATCAGATGTCACTGACATCCGCGTCGCTGCGTGAGTGTGATGTGCGGTAATTCGTTTCTTTATTATTTTTTGTGCGTTCTTACCATTTTCATTCGGTCAGTGCCTAGTGTTTTGCATAGTACCTAGTACGTAGTGTTTTGCATAGTACCTAGTACGTAGTGTTTTGCATAGACGTGTTTATATAATTGACGTATGAAATGGAAGAAAACGGTTTGTTGTGCGACAATTTCTTGGCTCATCTTCTGGTGCAATAACTGTTGGTTTGAAAGGAATCAAATCGATACTGCTAGCTGGTGAGCGAAGAAAAGATAATTTGAGTTCTACGTTTTTCGGTATTGAGAAAATTAGATTACACACTGAACGCCGAAAAGAGTACACGCGGGATGAGTCAATAAGGGCTTTCCTGAAACAGCACTCTGCTGCAGACCCCTCTTCACCAGCATAAGGTTGTTCTTTGCTTCAAACAAGGTCGTCTGTGAAAACATTATTTGAATTCACAACAAAATGTTTCTTCTGTGGAGGTGTTATTGATGAACAGTATTTTAAAAAACAATTTAAAAAACCTATTAAATCCGCAGAGATGCATTCTATTGTCGAAGTAAGGAGATGATTAAGACTATATTGAACGCTGCAGGCTGGAAAAATGATGAAAAGGCACAAGAAGTTAGGCTGCATCTGTCTGGCATACGCGACCTTGTCACTGCTGACAGAGTGTACCATCTGGACTACTCTACTTCCAACAATTTGTGTTCCACAAGCCTCCAGAAGGGGGCAGAAAACGTGGCCACTCTGAGGCAGATTACATTATCAAGGCTATAACAGAAATTTACTCCCTCATTGAGAATTGTGAGGAATGTGTTACCTTCCATGCCTTCGGGAGGACGAGATCCGGGTGGGTCCGTTTAGGTCCCGGTCTAGCCCAATGGAAATGGGCGTGGGCGCCACTCACTCACCCCTAGAATGGACCTGGAGCCGTCGAGTGAGGTTTGGGCTCCCGCAGAATCTCGATTTAGCTCGGTTGGGCGCCGCCACCCGTGCAAGCTCGATTCGCCACAAATATTATCTCATTAACTACCACCCGCAAATCACAGTGCGAGCTCGAGCCGCCACAAATATTATCCAACTTTCGTTTCAACAATAACGTTCTGCAGTATCTGGATATGTTCCTTCAAATGATACAATTAAAAGCAAACTTAAACAAAAATATGGAGAGCGAATTATAATTGCTGTGGGAATTGGATAGAGGAATGCAACCATCTGTTTCAATGATGTTGGATTCAAAATTTTGAAGACAAAAAAGCAGATGAAAGTGGTGAGCGACTTAGAACCGTAACATCTTTTGTATCTTCAATAATGAACAGTGTTGCTTTGTTTGTGTGCAGGAGGTTTGCATGCAAGAAATTGGTAAACTTTTTATCAAGTTTACGGTTAAGTGCTATATATCACAGCGCACAGCAGCTGGAAATCTCAGCAATTAATCACATTCAACCTGATACTACTACGGAAGACTAAGAAATTTACCTTGTGCAATGCCTTTGCTCCATTAAAAGAATAATTAAAGCTAGTCTATTTTGACATTGTTCTGGATTACTATTACACAAGGTGGTATGGCCCAAAGATTCACCGAGAATCTCAGCCATTTGCTAGTGTTATGTAGCCTCTATGTTCTCAAGCATTATGGTGGCAACGGCTGCACGGTGGTGTTTGATGGTTATTCATCTAGCGCATCCATTACAAAGAGAGCTGAACAGAGCCGAAGCAAAGAGGTCAGTTGACATCAATTTTGGAGAGAAAATAGTAGTAACAGTCAAACAGGATGATTTTCTTTCTAACAAAACGAATAAATCGAGACTAGTTTCATTCCTCGTAACTCGTAAAACAAGCTTCCAGTGATGCTGACACATTGATCGTCCGAACAGCACTCATGAAATCCTTCACTAGTGACAAAGTAACAATAATCGGTGAATATGTAGATTTTATTGTTTCATGGCTTTATCTCTAACTGAATAAAACAAATTATTTGCGAAGCCAAGCCATGGAAAAATAGCAAGGAAAGTTTATTCAAGCCAGCAATTGCAAAATTTGGAAATGAAAGACAGCATATTTCTTGTACATTCAGCGGATGCGATAAAGCTTCCGCTGCACATCGAAAAAAGAAACTTTCCGGTTTTACATTGCTCAAGAAACAAGCTGTACTGCAAGGTATTGCTATTATATTTAACAGTCCAAATTCATCCCGTGAGGCTTTAGCTGCTGCTGGAGACAAAATATTCCTGCCATTGTACACTGCGACCAAGAAGCAAACATGCACTGCAACAATGCTTTTACCCATTCGGTAGCCAATCCTAAACTCGACCTTTCTGCTCTGCCGCCCACAGAAGGAGCAGCAAGACAGCATACTTTTTGTGTGTACCACCAAATTCAATTTTGGCTTGGGAATGAACTTCCTCCTGTAAAATGGGGTTGGAAGTTGAAAAGCGATCAGCTAATTCCTGCGACAACAGAAGATCCAGCAGTATCTGAATATGTCCTCAACCTTATTTGTTGCAAATGTACAGGTGGATGTGGAAACAGATATGGCTGTCAAAAGGCAGGAATAATGTGCACAAACATTTGTCACAACTGCCATGGTGAATGCTTGAATGGTGTTATTTGGTGACCCTGATGATCTCGATGTCATAAACCTTGAAGAAACAGACCATTCAGTGCAAATAACAATCACTGAACGTTTGGTACATGAAGATCAAAATACTGTGCTTGCTGGACGCTTAACCTGAAGTCATGTGAGATTGCACATTTATATTTTTTTTTTTGTTATTAATTTGCCTTGTAATAGTATACATAAATCGGTTGTCATGTACTTATATGTAGAATGGTTATCTCAAACCATCATCTTATGCATAGTTATCTCTTGTTACTGTGCTTCAGGCAGTGAGTGCAGAAACCAGCCAAGATGAGCAGATTCTACCAAGAATCAATCAAGTTTTTATTGATTTTTCGGGGTGTTTCATTGTTTAATATACATCATGTCTTTCTTTTTATACAATCTGCCTTGATATCCAAAAAAGTAAGTAAACCATTATCAAATATTATTCGAAATGTCATATTGTACCGCGCTAACGTGGTTTTTAAAAAAACGCTATCTTTAGCGCCCTAATAACTCGCGAACCTTGGCGAATACAAGAAAAATGTGTTGCAAATTCAATAAGCTATAATTATATTCATAGTCAACTTGTGCCTCCGACCAACGGTTTTCGAGATATTAACGAAAAACCAAAAAAAGTGTCCTGTTTTTGTTAATTGCCGCTAGAGCTCGCTTCATATTCATGAGGACTTTTGGTGTATTCATCTTTAGGTGCGTTTAAATTAATGTCCAAAGTTTCAAAACTATCGGATTTTTCCGGAGGTTAAAACTTGTTTTGGCTGGACTATATATTTGTTGACACTAACGTAATATCATCTGCTGAAAACCACCAGGAAACATCACTCTCTGGCCTTGGGAATTCAATTCCATTCAATTCAATTCAACAAAAGATCTAAAACGTAATGCAATTGGATCGAGAATCATCAATGAGCTTTTCTGCACATCAAAATATCATCATCCTGATGTTGAAAACATATACCATATGACATGACGAACCTACATATCCTTTCGATCCACGGCACAATTGAACTTCATAATGTACCTGAAACTACACTTACAACCGCAACACACATCGGTCCAATGTCCCACGAACGTGCATTACTCATTGACACCGACTACAGATAGATTTCCATTAGAGCGAAGAATTATTGAGTCCTTGGAAACGGGACAAGCATTCGGACCAAAAGGATTTCGAGTGGATTAAGTCATGTGAAAAGCTTTACCGTTACTGCCGTCGGTGAATGCGAAATTGATGAAAATGCAAGCAAGCAGTGCAAGCAAATGACGTCGTAGGTGTATAGTGGTTCACGTTCACGTTGTTGCCATCCCGAAATGTTAATCACTGGTCACTGAATCGTGACAATAAATCGGGCAATTGAATGAAATGACGATTCATATCCGTGATTCTCAAACAGAATTCAAATCACGATAGATTCACAAATGAAACCATGTTTACGGATGAAAACCGTTGGTTAATTAATCTCAGGCAATTTTCATTTTACAGTAATGAATTGAAAGCGTTCGTCGAAAGCGTTCGTCGAAAGCGTTACGTGATTTTGTGTTGATTTTAATCCCGTTTTGTGATCGTTGAGGTGTTTTTGTGCGAGATTAATAATGTGAATATTTATTATTATGCAATATGTGGGCAAAGTCATACAAACCTGAATGTTGTGGATATTCTATTTTAACCAGATTACCACACGAATTAGAACCTATGTAAATTAAAGATTTTTCATGCATATGTTTCTTTGTCAAGTTTATAAGAATAAATTTTGAAAAAGGATACAATCTGAGTGAGCCGGATTTATCACCGATGACCAACAGTTTCTGTACTGGATCATAAGCAATAGCAGTTGGTAAGTGTGGGAAGCCATGTCGAAATGTCTGGAAGTAGAAAAAGAAACAGGAAATATTTAGTCACATACTTATCTACACATTGTTACAAATATATAAATATTTATTGATTTAAAATTGTTCGCACTATTTAAGAGTTATAATATGTTTCTGGTTATTGTTTTTTTAAGCGGAAAAATATAAAAAATATTTACAAAAAGAGAGCAAAGAATGGTTTGCAGCTCCGATTGAATGGCCATACTCGTCATGAAAATTTTGAATGTATCAGCAGCAGTGCTGTCGTTGTACTCCGATCGGAGTATTTGTACTCCATTTTTAGTCACCGTACTACTGTACTCCCTTCACTTGCAAAGTACTCCCTTTTCATTGGGAACACTTTTAATATTCATACAGTGGAGAAAATAATTATAAAGTCACTCTATTTAAAATATTTTATCTTTAGAAATATTTTTTTAGCTGTAATTCTATTATATTAATCACAATAACAAAAGCAAATAAAAAATAAGAAAACGGTTATAATTCTAATTCATATATAGGAAAAAAATGAACAAAAAATAATTTTGGAGGAAATAAATATAAATCCATATTCGTATTGCCGATAAATCGACTAAAATAAAGTTCTTTATTATTAATTAATATTTGGTGTGTCCTCCTTTCTTTTGAAGGACCTCAATTAATCTATTTGGCATTGATGCAATTAATTTTTTTATTATATTTTCTTCAATTCCATTCCCTTCTGTTTTAACTGCTGTTTTCAGCTCCCGGACAGTATTGTATTGCTTGCCATCTCTGTAAACTCGATGAGCCAAAATGCCCCATAGGTTCTCTGTGGGATTTAAATCAGGGCTGCAAGCAGGCCAATCAAGCACAGGTATATCCTTTTCTCTAAACCAACGTTTGGTGTATTTCGAAACATGGATAGCCGCGTTGTCTTGTTGGAAGATAAAATTCGGTCCTATAATCTGTTTGGCGTTGTCGATTAGCATATCTTCTAATAACTATGTATACATTGCCGAATTCATACGAGTGGGAACCCATACCAATGGAAGCTTGCCATGATGGGAAAACGCTCCCCATACAATTACAGAGCCACCCCCGAAATTTCGGCTCATTCTTATTTCCGGAGCCTTTCGTAAAACATGCCAGTAAAAAATGGCAACCATTTGGGCCATCCATATTAAATTTCTTTTCGTCGCTAAATACAAGTTTCTTCCACTTTTCGTCATATTTTATAAATTTTTTGGCAAAATACATTCTGGCCGTTTTTTATCCCTCATTTAGCCTTGGTTTTTTTGCACGTTTTGTCCACACCGCATTTTTGTTCGTATGCAGGATTGGCTTAATGCGTCTGGTGATCACTTTTTTACAATTCAGCCTTAATATGATCAGCTGTAAGATATAACTGCGTTGCCTTTGAAAATATCTGGCGTTTTTCCCTTTCAGATATAGTTGGTGTACGTCCTGATCAAGTTTTTGTGCCATTGTATTACGGAAAATTCTGTGAAGAATATTTCAAATGCCTATTTGAAGTGAATGAAATCAACGGTAAGTTGAGAAGATTATTGGGCACAAACTTGTAATGAAATGCTCAAATTTTCAGTTTGACTTCTACTTTTTGTTTCACAGGCAGCAATTCGTCTATATACCTCACGTCTCCAATTTCGTCTCCGAATTTGTTCAAGTAGATTAACGGTATTTTGAAAAGATTATTATCACAGACTTGAGATAAAATGCTTTATATTCTGTTTCATGACACAAATCATTTTTTTCATCACCAAACACGCTGGTAAGTATATCTTCTTGGAACAAACGCAATTTTAACAAAGCGATGGAAAGGTTGGTTTATCAGATAAATTTATTTAGTAATAAGTTTATTTTTACAGTTTTTTTTATACTAAATTGGATAAGAATAGAGCTAAAGGCCCAACACCTGTGATAAATATGAAAGGCAGTGCGACTAATGATACGATGTTTAGCATAGAGTAGGATACTGACGACTCTAGTTTAGGTTCCAATTGCGAAATCACACAAATTTATATTGAAAATCAAAGACGATATCAAAAGTTTCGGAAAATTTAGTAAGGGCAGTTTATTGACTTCGAGCAAAGGGTATACTTTCTACTTCAAAAGGTAGATATGAGAAAATATCCTTTTGTAAACATTGCCAAAAACTGGTTAGCTAAAATATATCACAATTATTGCGAAATGAAAAAGTAAGTCGCACCAAATTGGAGTCAGCTGTAAAAATCAACCAGAGATTCACAGTCGAGCAGCAATTGAATCATACACAAAAAAATCCAAAAATATTAAAATGATCGAGCTTGGAATGAACACAATTTACCGTTCACGTTAATCACACTACTGCATACTGAAATTGCAAAATTGTTGAAGTGTGGGAAAACGAAGTTCAATAATGTCACTAATTTCATTTTAAAGAATGAATCGTGTGAGCAAATAGCCAAAAATTTGCAAAAAAAATATATCCCTTATCATTGACGAAATCAAATGTTTGGCCCTAGTTCGATATTTCGACTATAACCGGGGAGAAGTCCACGATCGGTTCTTAGATCTCGTGGAACTCTCTTTGTTTTTGTATCGTCTTTATTAATTCATTTTAATTCGCTAGACTCTGTATGTTTCTGTACCGACGTTATCAATTCGTATTAATTCGATAAACTCTGAACGTTAATACTGTGCACAACTAAAAATGCTCGACTCTGGATATATTTCAATTATAACTGTAAAGTACAAATTTCCAATAAAAGGAATTTTAACTTGGAATGTCACGTGCGATCAATAATAATTTTTCATTATGAACGCCATCTGTGGACAAGACATTCAAATTTTGAATACGTGCGGGAAATCGCAAATTATTCTCAACCTTTTATTATTACTAAACATAGCATAATTTTTACTGCTACTAGTTCTCTGCATTTCGTATGACGCATGTAGGATCGCCGACACTCTGAACGTGATGCAAAGTCAATATATTACAATTTGCCGAAGTATTTAAGGGGAGAAATACATGTAAAATCGAAAAAAAAATTGCTAATTTCAGATTGATTTCAAATGTATATATTGTTCATTTAGAAAATGTTTAATATTAAATCCTTAAAGTACAAGTCACACAATAAATGAAAATATTTTTTTAATAATTTTTCAACACAAAATGGCGGCGATGCGAGCGAATAAAAAAAACACATCAAAAACTGCCTCGTACAACTTAACGCCTTTTCCGGGGAACTTGCAACATTCAGAGAAAAAAAAATATGGTAATGAGATATATAATTCATAGGTGAACCAATAAAATTTACAAAAAAAATATTAAATTTTTACATTAATTTTAGATTAAACAAAAAAATCGATTATTTTTAATTTTATTTTTTATTTTTTAACATTAATAAATATATTATTTTTCTGAAATTACAATAACATTTAGGTTCAACGAGGTGATAATACTCTTTTGTAGATGTGGTATAAATTTGAGCCGGATCGGTTCAATATTTTTTGAGATATTTTGTACGGCAGTTAAAAAAGTACTACTTTGAGAAAAACGCGTTTAAAGTTTTAAAGCTCCACCGACCTGGGGAACGCCGCGCTGCCTATAACTGACTATAACTCGAGAACTAATACGAATATCGCTATTGGTATATTTGAAGAGCATTTTAAACATTTTGATGTAATAAAAAAAATCGATTTTTTTAGCAGTTACATGTATTTTCCCCCTTAAACGATTTGAATATTTCTTTGAAAAACTTAATAAAATTCGCTTTAGGCGAAACTTCGGTTATGATGGGTAATAAGCAAAGTGTTAAATCCTTCCTTAAAATAGATTTTCTGAATTTGTGTGTTATGACCTGCATATGACCTGCACCCGCAAAAAAGCTGCCCCAGCACATTGAAGTCTTGGCTCGCAATATTTATATTTTTTTCCAATGTTCTAAACGGCAAACGGAATAAAGCCAATTTCAAGAGAGCTTTAACGTTAAAATCCATGAAACACCAAAAACATCTGCGACGAGGTGGCTTTCGTTGGAAAACGTTGTTTCCAAAATCATATCTCACCACCACTTTACATACGGACAGCTCATAATATTCATCAAGAATCATCAATCATCAAGAGGGCAAGTCAACAAAAACAAAGAAGAGCCCCGGGAGCAGGGTACCCTCGAAGTGGCCGTGAAGCCCACTCGTCCGCATAAGCGGAGCACACTTTAATCCAACCCCTACGGATTCTGGTATGCCGTTTTGCTAACTCTACGTGGCTGCGGTGGGTCTCTAAATTATGGGGTGGTTTTGATCCCAGAAAAAGGAGGATGTTACGTATAATTCTTCCGTCAATGAAATTATTCTACCCGCAATTCAATAATTAAAAGTCGTAAGCCATAAAACAAAATCTTACGATAGGAATGATGCCGAATGTGTATCTTGAGAAAAGGAAGCATTTCATACTGCTCTGAACCAAGGTCTATCAACTCGTTGGCTACATTTGCACACAGGATCGACTGACTGCACTGCACAAATTCGGGAAAGCACGTTTTTGCGTCCAGAAGTGACACGAAAAGCTATCACGCGGTATCATGAATGAGACAACACGCAAATTTCGACAATTTATCGGGTGTTTAGTCCCGATCTCAGATAATTACACCGAGAAGCTGAGAATCGGTCGATTTAGACAGACAGAAATATTTTGATCAGCCAGCAAACTTCGATCTACAATCATCTCTTGAGTAGAAATCAATACATAAAATAATTTTTGCTATATCAAATAATGAATTCAACCGCTATATCAGCATCACTGACTCTCTGCAAATAACTTAAATAGCTCTATAAGTTCATTTCCGTGAACAAAAAAAAAGCAGATCATTCGGCTGCGACCTATAATTTTCAACAATACAACTCATCCATACATATAGTCACAACCTTGCTCATGTGATTTGAAACAGTTTCCTTGAAGCGCAACCTATTACTTCACGGTTCGTTACGCATTCACTTCTGAGAAATATATCCTTCATGCACCATCATCCAACTCCTACAGCCCCACCGTCAATTCCTGAAGTTGTTGCATCGTCATTGCCATCAGTCGCCGTCCTTGTCGTAACATTTACATCTAAATATTTAATAGCGCATTTGCATTCTCATCTCCTTTCGTTAAATCGGAAAATGCAAGTTCCGGCAATTTGATCTGATATGAATTTCATTTTTATCATCTTTCACTCGCAGTTGAATGAAAAATGATGAGACTAACAGTGGAAGCTTTACTTTTCTTGAAATGTTGAAGGGAATACGAGAATAAAAGCGCCATTAGAAACTTAATGGGGTAATTATAAGTAAATTCTATGGAAGGATTGATGGTTAAAGATACAGATTTTAGTTTTGCTAAAACGTTTTCATTTATTATGAAACAGAGTGTGGGGTAATGGATTCGTTCATTGTAAGTATTAGAAATGAAAAAAAGATTGTTATGTATGTGTCCACATTGGGCGCTGAAATTTGGATTGACATATTTGATGGTATTGAGCACATAGTTCAGTTAACTGTATGAAAGTACAACGCAATGTACGTAGCAGAATTTTTTTTGTGCACATCTGCACAATTAAAAAATTACAAAACCCAGATAATCGATTTTATTTAAGTTAGCTGATGGTATAATCAAACAAAACTCAAACTGATTGGCTTTCTTTTCATGAACAGAAACTTGCATGCCATGTACACTATCGCATAAAAAATAACGACAGATCCATTTGTTACGGTAATCAACATACAACATGTCTGTGGTTTCCACTTTACGAACTCAAATCGGATTAAAACAGGTATGCTCTTACATCCGATGGACGATTGTAAGCGAAATCTTCTTCCACACAGGCTTCACCAATCACACATTTATAATCTCTGGCAGCAGTCATCTAGACACAACGGAGAAATAGTAAGCTTTGAAACTAGAATTCAGGTAGAATTCGCTTTACTATTGAAATGATTTTCACCCGACTACATGTGAGGCTGACAGCATCCGTACCGAACATAATCCTGATGCCGTGCTTGGATTTTGTGTGTGCCAATCAAATTTCTTTGCAACCGGTTGCATTGAAAGTGACGAGATAAAGGCTGAATTGCGATGATTGGCGGTGGGTTTTTTGTTAACGATGGTTCGAGTGAAACAAGGATATTTCATGTCTCTTTTGTGGTAGAGCTAGGGCTTTCAGGATCTTTTGAAAAATGGATTGAATCTCACTTTTCATGACCTAAGGGGATCAGATATGGCAGAAACGTACAAAAATGTTTTTGAGTAATACAGATGCAAGGAGCTTATTGCATGGTAGAAAATTTTTAGTAATTTATAAGAAATTCTTGCTTTTCGTGAAACATTTAACGAATATTGAATTCGCTTGGTTAGATTCTTGCTAGCTATTGAAATCAAATTTTCAAAGAGACATACATTTTTCCTTGAAACATTTCTGATTTTTGGCAGGTACGGATGTGTAGTCTTTTTTTGTGTCAATTGGTCGAAAGTTGCAGAAAAACGGAGCTGGTAGCTCTTGAAATATCGGTGTCTGTGAAGAAATTGAAATGTATCTAGCTTCTAAGGAAAAAAATGCTCTTCATTTGAAATCTCGAATTAAGAATATATATTTTGTAATTTAATTTCATTATTATTTTCCGAAACACTTGGTTTTTTTTAAATTGTTTCTAAAGCGACCGAAAAATACTTTCCAACAAAGTTCGATTGCATCATTTTATTGCAATAGTTTAAAATGCAAATTTGGATTTTTCCAAACTATGTTCCTTTCAATTCATACTCAAAAATTGTTATTTTGATGGCACTCAGTTTTCTTCACAACAGTTTTTTGGCTGATGGATTTATAATTTTCGAAAATCAATTTATTTTTCATAAAAAATATACCCGAAAATTGATAGAATATTGATATGGGTTTCATGAATTTTAGTCGCTTCAAATCAACTTTTACACACTTTTTGTTTTCAATAATTATTTGAGCAATAGCAGCTTACAGTTTATTTGATATTTTTCACACAAACATTTTAATTAAGCTATTCATATCAAGAATCTACTCATATCAAGAAAGACTTTTTCTTTGCTTGTTATACTTTGATTCAGGTATTTAAGTTTTTTCTGTCGACTTAATTCAATTCCATTTTGTCTCTATAGTATTTTTCGTTACTAATTTTTTTATTTGTCTATCCAGTGCTGCCATTTTAGCATTTTGAATGCTAGATCTAGCATTATTTTTTCCAAAACGGCATTCGAAATTTGGAGTTAGCATCTAGCATTATTTCTAGCATTTAAAATTAGATTTCGGAATGATCTGGCACTCATCTATTTACAATCTCGCCCGTCAAATTTTTCTCAATAATAGCTCTGTTCGTGTACTTTCAGTCGCGTTCATGAAAGGAAACTTCCTGAATCATGTGCTGGCGGAAATTCATGAAAAATACAACAACGTGCTTATAGCATTTTCTTAAAAGTGACAACCAGTAGTGGCAGCTGTCTGATTTTGAAATAATTATAGTGATTATAAAGTCTAAAATATAAAGATTATAAAGTCATCTATATTGCTTTAAATATGGTAATGCTCAATTAAATCGTGATGATGCTAAAAATCAGTGATGTGGTCCCATCCACTTCAGACTCCCAGAAGCCTCGGGCATCTACAAGTTCAAGTTTACCAAAGTATGTGCATTCTAGTTAGATATTTTTTCCTGAATAACGCGAATCAATTGTTTTTTTAGGGCTTCAAATGCAAACGATCGCACGGATAACGTTGGAGAAAAATCTTCGTTATCCGACACTAATACTTTTTCTTCACTTAAAAATAAATAATTGTTGCTGTTTTGATTTTGTGTGAAATATTGGTAGAAATGAGCTTTACACAAAAGAAAAAGATTTAGATATAACTGATATGTCTGTAATAGATATAGAATCATTTTGAGATGTAAATTTTAAACTTCTAATTTGTTTTTAAGCCAAGGTAATTAAACTTAAAAGATATATATATTTTTATACATAGTCTTCTAACAAATTAATACATTTAGTTCATCTTTTTTCATCTTCAAATTTCTTACTCCGAAGGTGTTGTTTGAGCTGAGGAAAGAGGTAAAAACCACTGAGAGCTAGATCTGGCGAATAGGGTGGGTGCCCAAGCAGTTCGAATCCTGTTTCTTTAATTGTATCCATCGCAACTGCAGCCTTGTGAGCCGGTGCGTTATTTTGAAGAAACAGAACTCCGGCTCGCAGTTTGCCGTGTCTTTTCTCTTTCATCGCCCCTCGCAATCTTCTTATTTGCTCAGCTTAGTAAGAATCTGATATAGTGGCTCCCTTTTCCAAATATTCCACAATAATAATTTTTTCAGCGTCCCAAAAAACTGATGCAATAACCTTTCCTGCCGAACTTGATACTTTGAATTTCTTCGACGTCGATGAAGAGGGTCGCTTCCAGGTCATCGATTGCATTTTAGTTTCTGGATCAAAATGGTGAATCCAGGTCTCGTTCATGGTCAAGAAAGGTGACAAAAAATTCTCATGATCTGCCTGGAACTTTTTGAGATTCATCCTTGAAATGTTGACTCGTTACTTCTTATGCTCGTCCATTTACATTCTCGGTACCCAACGCACAGTTTGTTGGCAAAGAGTTTTTGAGCACTACCATATGAGATCCCTGTGACGACAACACGACATCTTCGACTTTTTTTACGTTGTCTGCAGTGAGGGATGTGGATGGACGTCCTTCGCGCTGTTCATCTTCAGTGGATGTTCTTCCCAGCTTAAACTCCTTGGACTAGCGTGCAACGGTGGAATATGGAAGAACAAAGTCCCTTAATGTTTCCACCATGTCGCCGTGTATGCCCCTGGTAGACAGTTTTTTCAAACAGAGGTACTTAATGACATCTTTAATTTCGTTTTTCTCCATTTTGACGTTCTCTCTTCGACTGTTCGTATTCAAATGAATGTTACTCCCTGGAATTGACGCCTATTTATATTTTTTTCGTGCTGACTTAGGCTTGCTTCACACGTACGAGGATCCATTCGGTTCGGTTCGTTTTCGGTTGTAACCGAAAACAAACCGAACCGAATGAAACCCCTTCACACATACACGGTCCCTACAAGGTTTATATTAGGATTTGTGTTTTTTCATTAAAAAATTCATTAAAGTCTTCAAAAATTTCCACACAATCGTTTTTTCATGCCTCTTGCGTCTTAAATTTATGTTCATATTTTGCACAAGTTTTGTCCCACAGTGCTATTTTAGATTGCACAGGACAAATCAGCCGATCCACGTCAACATCTTAAAAATCGCTCGTTTTATCAGAAAAACTGCGACTGATAATTTCAAAAAAACTATAGGTGATAATAAAACTAACTAAAACTGACTAAACTAACTAGGTAAAACGTCTAAATATTTCAAATTAAGAGATCCAAACTGATAATTTATAAATTTAAAAAAAAATCAAATGATCCAATCAGTTTGAAACCGATTCTAAACCGTGCATGTGTGAACGCCTTGATTGCTTTCTGTTCCCTGGACACGAATTCACACCTAATAGAAACCTGATGAAACCTATTCGTGCTCAGGGAGTATTCGGTGCTATGCGGTTTCTATTAGGCACCGAATAGAAACCGAATTATCGTTTCACACTTGTCGGCAGCGACCGAAAACGAACCGAAAACGAACCGAATGGAACCTCATATGTGTGAAACGAGCCTTAGTGAGTATATGTAGCAATAAAAAATTTTTTTTTTTGGAATTTTATGCGAACCGGAAATATCCGATTATCATTACTTATTGATCAACCCTCATATAAATATACATATTGTTTTCATATTGAACCATGTTTATTTCAATTAAATAAGAAAGCATTATTTAGCATTATAATTTTACAAGATCTAGCATTATCTAGCATTAAATAAAATTGAATCTAGCATTATTCCAAAAAAAATAAATGGCAGCATTGTGTCTATCTAGTTTTTTTTTATCTTTAGTTTTTGAAAACGGAATTTGATTTCATTATATTTAACTTGCCATATAAAAAATATACGAGCGTATACTTCATATCCGTTTTTTATTTTATTCAATTTTCAATTTTAACTAGAAAAAGATTAATCGCACACAACTTCAACCACAAAATTATAAGATTCAACGTGAAATCTAACTTTTTAGCATTCTAGCAGGTGAAGCTAATTAATCTTCCGAATTCAAAACCGCCAATCAATCAAGCAGCTTGAACTCATTAATTCACATCATTTAAACCGAAACAAAACATATTCACTTTCAATTCAGTCTTCAATCAGTTTTCATAACTACCACAATAACCTCGAGGCCCGACATTAAATAATCTGCTGTGCAAACTACCGCACAATTTGTCTGTCTTGAACACAAGCTCTTGTGTTGAGCGGACTAGCCTTAGTCTCCGTCAAGTGTACGGCTCTCATTAACTACTCGACCTAATTGAACATGAAAAGTGTGTTGGCAATAATCGTATTTCGTGGCTCTCCTGTTTGCAGAAAATCCGATTTCAATCACTCCAATTTTCGGACGAATCGAATCAACCGATGAACAAGTGGAAAACCAAATATGAACAATTGATTGCGATCTAAAATGGCCGCTATTATTGTCGCACCATTAGATTTCGCCCGGCAGACATACATGCTCTTTTCGCTTGGTCGTCCTCAGAGAACCTTTTCATCAAATCGTCAATCGTTTGTCATGTTGAGCTGGTCATTAGGCAAGAACAATGTGCAATTTTCGGGAAATTCTGTTTTTCCATTGATTCCTTCAGGTCTGGAATTAATGACGACGAAATGTTTTGTTTTGCAACAAAAGCAGTCGTTTTATGATGAATTGTGGCTACGAGATGAATGAATTTAAGTATTTTGGTGAAAATGTTTTAAGTCTGGCTAGCTCTTGAGCTAGTTGGAATATTTATTGATGCTTTAAGCTCCAAAAGGAATAATAAGACTTTCAGTATAGGAAAAAGTATATTCACATGACTCATGCTCCCGCTAATAGTCTTATGTCTGAAACGATAAATCACATCCATCTTATCATTTTATACATACTCTCTTGTGCCAGTCATACCTTAAGTACACAGATCCGATTTTCAATTCGTATTTTAGCTGTGTTTCAATCGAACTTGATTGCGAGTAAAATTCTCTTTTCTTTTGTGTCCCTTGAAAATTTAAGTTAGCCATATTTAGATTTTCGGAAACTTAAGTAATGCCAACTTTAACTATAAAATAAAGAAAACAAAACCAGAGGGGCTCTAGATAAATTTTGAAAGAGTTGACAAGCAGTTTGTTTTTCAAATTAATATAGTTATAAAAATATTTAAATAAAAATATTTACGGCAGATTAAATACCATTTTACATTTCAGAATCTAGATATGCTACAAATATACAGTTGCTGACAGCCAAAATGATGTGGCCAAGTATTTTATGAAAAATTATCAATATTTGTCAGCTTCCGAATGAAAGGAATTGCAGACATAATGTTAATTAATCATTTAAATGAAAAAATAACGAAAAAAATAATGCGTTACGAAAAAAACTAATAAATATCCAGATAAGTGCCGATTTTGGCCTCACAGCCAAAATGATGTGAAATGATTTATCTAGAAAATAAATTATATCAAGTTTGTAACATCTTATAAAATTAAAAAATATTACTTTTGGTGTTTCGTGGGATAGCCTTTATGCTTAAAAACCGCGTGCAATTTGGGGAGCACGAATGCCACTAAAGATTTCGTATACTCTGGTTTTGAATTGAGCTCTGTATTTGGTTGTCTCCACACGCATTTTTGTCCATCAGAAAGCAGTATCCTCTCTCAGATGTTCACGAGCGTAACTGTTTTTGCGATTGATGAAAGATTTCTTCCGGGCAAATCTACCATTTAAATTGGAAGCAGAACTTTTTCTAGGAAAAACCATTTCACATCATTTTGGCTGTGAGGCCAAAATCAGCTCTCATCTGGGTTTTTTATTAGTTTTTATCGTAACGGTTTATATTTTTTTTGTTATATTTTACTTAAATGATATATAAACATTATATTTGCAATTCCTCACAAGGGATTTTCTTTATTTGAATATTCAAAAATAAATAATCCTCGTTTCAGGCAAAAAAACTTTATTTCAAAGAAAAAATCAATTTTTTTCATTTGAAATACGGCTTCAAGGATTTTCGCCCCTTTATCTCAATAAAAATTAATTGTGCAAATAAATAGAAGAACATTTCAATCTGTGCTAAAGACTACTTTAACAACTTATTTTTACGTTCATTATATTTACTAAATTTTTTTTATTGCTAATAGTTTTAGATATTTAGCAAATAAAGTGTTATAATCTAGCACATGCTTTTGAACTCACCTAACGTCTGCACTACTTGAGAAATCCATAACCAACACAATGAATTATTTGTGTTTAAATGTAGCCTTTTTCGCCAATCTGCCAAACTTTAATGCCAAATATTTGGGTTCGTTTAGCTTCTAATTGACTTTAAAAAAAAAACTTTATTTGCACTATTCCAAAATTTGAAAAAAACAATATTAATGAAAACAAGTATTTGGGAAAAATTATTACTCTGCAATTACATATAACATGCATAATATGATCTGTCAAAAACACATAAAAAAATATTTATGTGGCCGTACCTACTTTTTTAACCATTTTCCCTGTTTGACTTCGTGACAACATTCGTGTTTCAGTACGGAAATTGAGTTTGGCTACGAGAAAGGCATAAACAACTTTTTGAATCGATATGTTTGAGCTCTAAACAATGAGTTGTAACAGAAGGAGAAAGAAACCAAACTGATTAAAGAATGCAGTATCGAAATAAAATGCTTTGTATTTAAGCTGAAGAAATCACTATGAAGCGATAGGAAATTGACATTGTTGCTACGATTTGGAATAAACATTAGGCGTGTTTCTTTGCTCCCCCTATCTATAACAGAACAATGCAGACGCATTTGGAACAACAACAACAACTCCCCCTTTCCATAACAGGAGTTGTTCTTGTTTCCAATGCGTCTGCATTGTTCTGTTATGGATAAGGGGAGCAAAAAAAAAAACAGGCCTATTGTTTCCAAAGAGTAATAATTGATAAATTCAAGTCGGAGGACAAGAGTTTTTTATGCTCGAAATATGCAACATGGTGCGAGGAAACTTTGAAAATAGCTTTGAAATCTTAAATGGCAGAAGCTTGTTTTGAAAAAATGTTTGAAGTCCTGTTCACAACAACAACAACAACATAGTATTTGCTTTATGTGTAGGCAGTTTCTAATGAAAAGTACAAAAAAATGAGAATTGTGGGTCATTTACCACTTCGTATACTCGTACTGAGAACTTCTTACTGATTTTCGAAGAACATTTGTTTACGACTAGTTTCACCGAAAATTTCTGTTTATTATTTATGTAGATATAATCAGAAAATTCCTCTTATTGAGACTTTATCTAATGTATTATATTTATTATTTGTATAGATTAAGTTTTTATAGAAATCAGCAAAAAAAAATTAAGGGCAATCTCTGGAGTGTGTAATCCGATTGAGCTGAAATTTTCAAAAGACAAAGATGCATATAAGATCTATTGCAGTAACTAATAATTAAAATATCTTTAGCCCTTTGGCGGCGGGCATTCTAGCCAATTTTCAAGTACACCTATATTTCTATGCAGAGCACATTTTTGTAAAAAGTAAGTATTAAAAATGCAAACTAATTATGTTTTATGCTTGTACATGATACAGAATTCGAAACTATGAACTTTATGTGGGCGTGGGGTGCTTAAAAGTAGACAAGGATTTCTTTCAAATTTCGATTTGTCATAACTTCTGACAGAAACATTGAATCGTCGCGAAATTCGCAGACCGTACTGATTTCGTTGAATTCCCAGAGCTATAAAGGATGTGCGGGCAACTCTGTAGCTATGCCAGGCAAGTACAAAAAAATCCTTCAAAGCATCGAATCTCCTGATTTTTTTTTTGCCTTTTGAAAAGAAATTCAAATTATTGATAAATTTTAGCCTTTGTTTACAATGTCAAATTGAAATTTTCAAATTTTCCGTGTTGCACAAAAACGACAATCCATCACCATATTACCTCTATTTTCAGCACTCGAAACTTCTGTTCACGAGAACTAACGACCGGATAATCCGATAAATATGAAATTTACAGGATATGTTGATATTAACTAGGACCAGATCTGATAGAAGAAATTTTAAAATGCGGGAAACCCTGTGGCAGTGGTGCCATTTTCAAACATAACTGAGAAAAAAAATTGCTTTTTGGCCCATAACTTCCGACTCAGCCAACAAATTTTAACGAAATTCGGACAGTAGCTGGACCTAACATCAAGCCAAATTTGGTTGAAGAATTGGTATTGGTATATCTTGTGAATTTGCTCAGTAAAATAAAGCTTTTTTCCAATAATTTCCGATGCAGTCATGAAATCAAAACGAAATTCATGTAGTAAATGGACCCTATTGTAAACCAAATTTTGTAGGAATTTCGTTGTAAAATCATGAAAAGGTTGCCAGCTATGGTAATTGTTGTATTTTTTTGACATTCCTTTACTAAGCGATGTTGTCACAAAATTTTCAAACGGGGATGGTTCTGCAGTATTTAGGTTTCGAAAATTTGAAGTTTTGCGGGTGGTAGCCCTAAAATTCTTTTCATCACTCTAACGTCCAGCGCAGTCATCCAATCGTTAAGTTAAGTTAGCCCACAGGGTGGTTTAACTTAACGTGAATCAGATTTGGTATTTTTTGGCTATAATGCTCCCACAGGACTGCCAGCTCAAGACATGTTAATAAATATTGCACAAACAGATGCTTCTATTATATGTTAATATGCAAAACATTTACAATAATAATAAACAATAATAATAAACAACCAATGTTTAAATTTTGCGAGTTTTGAAAATTTTTCGGATGGCAGCTCCAAACATCGGTGTATCGCTGAAACTAACGAGATTTATAGGGCAAGTTGATTTTGATGTGAAGCAATTGTGGCAAACTTTCAGTTGCAGTATTGGTAAAGTGAAGCAGGCACTGAGCATTTTCTTCATTTATGTTACAGCAGATGTTGCATTCGATGTTTTGTAGGATAAGCAAACGATAGTAATATTCATGCTGGTGGTAAGTCTGAAAACCTTTCCACTCAATGAATTTAAATGCATTGTGGAGATCAGAGCAGTACATTGCTCTCGAAACAGACTTCTTGGATTGAGACAAATTTTCCCGTTTTTACATTTCAAATTTTTCTGTTTTTTCAGTTTCGGTTGTCGCTAGCTACGTGTTTTGTCACGTCTAAGCTGCGTCTGGCACAGCAGCCCATGCCTGAGAGCTAAGCATGGTCTTTTACGGACAAAAGCCTTTTTTTTTCTTATGCTTATATTGCCGCTACTACGAATGAAATATACCTCCCTCATTTCTCGAAGCTAATGGGGTCCATGACCAACCCCACGGAAAGCTCACGCTTCAAGACCAACCCCACGGAGAGCTAGCAAAGCAGCACTCCAACAGCCGTCGAGGTTGGATAAAAAGGTGCTAAGTTAAGGCGGACTAGGGGCAGTTAGTTCTCTATTTTTTGCTTTTGTTGATGGTTTTTGCTTTTCCAACTAGTTTGCAGACTCTCTGCTGGACTTTAGTTTAGTTGACATTTTATAATTTGCTAAAACTATTCTAACAATTGAAATATAGTTTTTTTCGTACCTATTTTGCATGTTATGTTATTATATTATTTAAATGTTATTTAGATGAAACCCATTCATATTATATTTTACGAATTGATTTATGACTACAAGGGTTGATCCAATGATAATCAATATAAACCATGGTGATTAAACTTACAAAAAATATGTATTTTTCAGCATAGTTTCCTAACAATACATTAAGTTCATTTTTTTCCAAACCCAGGGTACTCTTAAAAAAAATGTTTGTCGTTACTCTCCCAAAGTGCCTCAACAGCGGTTTTAATTTTCCTTTCATCTTCAAATTTCTTGCCCCGAAGGTGTTCCTTGAGCCAAAGAAAGAGGTAGAAGACACTGGGAGCTAGGGATCTAGATCTAGCGAATAGAGCAGATTTTCAAGCAGTTCGAATACTGTTTCTTGAATCGCAGTCATCCCAACAACAACCTCGTGAGCCGATGCGTTGTCTTGACGAAATACCAATCCGGCTCGCAGTTTGCCGCGTCCTTTTTCCTCAAGAGTCTCTCGCAATCTTCTTATTTGGTTTGCTTAGTAATGGCATGATATAGTGGCTCCCTTTTCCAAATATTCCACTATAATAATTCCTTCAGCGTCCCAAAAAACTGATGCATAATCTTCCTTGCTGAACTTGATACTTTTGAATTTCTCCAGCGTCAGCAAAGAGGGTCGCTTCCAGGTCATCGATTGCTGTTTGGTTTCTGGATGAAAATGGTGGATCCAGGTATCGTCCATGGTCACAAAACAAGACCAAAAGTTATCCTGATCTGCCGGAATTTTTCGAACCGTCGAAATGTCAACTCGTTTTTTTTTTTGCTCGACGGTTTACATTTGCGGCACCCTACGCGCAGAGACCTTCTTCATATGTAATCCGTTGGCATTCTTTGAACACTGCCATACGAGGTCTCTGTGACTTCAGCTACATACGTAATGGTCACTTTTTGATCTGCCAACACATCTTCGACGTTTTTGACGTTGCCTTCGGTCAACCAAGGATTCTTGGCCCCGCGTGCAACGGTGAAATATGGTCGCTCCTCATGTTTCCACCAAGTCGCTGTTTATATCTTTGGTAGACATTTTTTCAAACACATATACTTAATGACAGCCTTAATTTCGTTTTGCTCCATTTTGATGTTCTCTCTTCGATAGTTCGTATTCAAATGAATATACCTCCCTGGAATCGTGGCCTATTTATATGTTAATTTATGCTGACTTAGTGGATATATGAAGTCGTAATTTTTTTTTTAATTTTATGCGAATGGGATATAACCGATTATCACTACTTTTATTATCACACTCGTAACTACCATTTATGTAGTCATCTACTATCTACAAGACTTATGTTTATATTGCTGCCTTTAGTATCGTATTAGCTGATTCACATTTACCTACAAAATATAAATATGGATTAAATGAATATAAAAGCATTGAATTCATAGCCAAACCAAATAAAATCCTTAATACAAATAATCCTGTCTTATATCCATATTATTAAGCACATTTTGATGGAAGCAACATAACAAAGAGGAAAGCAACGACTATTATTTGCATCACTTCCGGCACCACATTTCCATCGGCACATTTTTATACTCAACTGACCATTAGCATTCATTTCATAGTCGTCATGAATTATTGATTGCTTTCAACTTGAGATGATAATAAGAAATCATATGCCAATAGTTTCTGAATGCATAATGTTAACAGCTACTTTCATCGAATGTATATTTGATGTAGTCGATGGACTCATAAAAACACTCAGAAAAAGTTACAGCCAAAAAATAATAGTTTTGGACTGTTTCATATCAAGTAGAGGTTTGGTTTGGGTTACTAAGAAAAAGGGACAAATTTCTCGTAGCATGTAAATTCAGGTATTAAAGCTTCGGAAAATTAATATTTTTCGAGACCATTTGAATTTTCGGTGCTAGAGTACTTCAATCTAACATTTCTAGCCTGATTCACTTTATATAATACTTTTGTAAATTTACTTCAAATTCCTGTTTAATTAAGTATAATCAAATAGGTACCTGATTCTCCTTTTAATACAAAACTCACTGATCTCAATCATCTCAATGAAAATGAATTTATTTCGGATTAAAATCTTATAAGGTAGCTTGTATTACTTTCATAAAAGGAAATTGCAAAATCCTTTCAGCACAGTCTTAGTTTATCAACACACACATCAACAAAACTTCCGTTCGAAATCTAATGCTAACCAAAAACCTGTGTCTGCGACGACAAGGACGTGGACAGGAAAGTGAACTTTTCATGTTAATGTTTTCTTACAAAGCTTGTAATCCTCTGTGAATAGTTCTTAAGTCACATTGAAGTCAAAGAGAATTCACTAATCCGATCATCTTACTGCCTGGTTTCGACTGGACTGGTGAAGCTAGGCTAGGCATCTTGGCAAGAAACTTCGCATCTTTTCAACCTGCTTCTCTTTGCATGTATTTCCTAGTTGGAATTGTAATTATTTCCTTTCCGGATGGATATTACGATTAGTGTTCGGAAAGTACCTTTCACAATTCGTGGTAAAGACGAGGAGTTGTGTGTTTATAGGCGAAGAAACTTTGCTAGCAGTAGTAGCATTTATAATTACCCGTTTAACGGGTTGCGAAGGAGAGTGTTCGAGCATAAAGTTCTAGTTTCGAGCAAGGACAAACAGTCTATTAGTGTGAAATATGTAGATGGTAATGAATTTTATGTTGTTGCTTGTAAGCATTTTAATAACCGTTCTGTCAGCTCAGTTGGAAAGGTATTCAAATTTCGCTAGTCTCAAGATAATGAAATAGTAGAGCGGAATGAGTCAGTTACGTAAATTATTATCTAAGAGCGAGTTGAGGTAATTAAACCTAGATTTGTATTGTTGTTTGTTTTGAATGAAGCTAAGGCATACCTCAATTTACATGTCTTTCAAATGGATTGTGCTTTGAAATTTCAATTCAGACAAAGAAATTGAAAGAAAATAGTTTACGATATTTTCAAATGCGATTCAAAAATAGATTGCTAAATTGGCAAAATTCTACGGTTTAAAGCGTCAGAAAACACTTAAAACCAAAACACTGCGAATTTCAAAAATATTTTTTTGTTTTTTTTTTGAATTAATTAACATACTTTTTTCAGTTAAAGCACATAGAATACATCTAACATTTATGAAAAAAGAAACCAACTATTTAGCCAACGACAAACTCTTTAAATAATACGATTTGCTGAGATGATTTACTATTCACTCTGTAGTATTTATATTTCATTTTCACATTTCACGCCAATCGAACTTTCTCGCAAACACTCAACTAAAACAGTATACTAAATCATTCAAAGCAACAGTTTCGTATAGCTAGCCATCGTTATCATCACTATTCGCTTTCCGCTTTCATTTCCTTTTTTTCCGTTTCGCGCTTTCGGAATCATTTATAGTTCATGAGTTGTAATGGCATGATAATATTTGAGCTTCAGACAGCTTTCACGATAATTTCTTTCATTGGCCATAGGATTTTCCCTATCGATCTTTTGTGTTTGGAATTGCTCGATAAGGCTAACACATGGATAGTGAAAGGACAATAGAAAAAGTTTGTCGTGTTTAATGCTAATCAAAAGGATTTCAGATTTTTTTCTTCTTTTCGGTGTTGTTGCTGGTGAGGAAAAGGCGCGTGGCGAAAAACTAGCTTCAATGTTGACTTTGCAAAGAAATGTTGATTTTATTTTTGCCAATTGTTGGGAAAAAAGTTTTGGTCAAATAAATATTTGACTGCGACACAAAATTATTGTCCAGGATTTAAATAAATCAATTTGAGTTTCAAACAAAAGATATGCATGAAATACTGATCCAAATGCCCTTAAACACACGCAACATGTGTTTTAAAAAGGTGAGGAACAAAAATAAAATATGACAGTCAAGAAGAAGAGTAGAAGTTTACTTAAAAATATATTGCGCCCAGTGTGGGCAATGCAAAAATTATTTTTTTTTTCAATTTTTTCGTCAGGTATTTCAATCGTGAATTTTTCACCATGACATATTTGTTTCGCATAAATCGTATTGTAAATTTATCGGAATAATTATTTATCAGAACACACGAAAATAATATCGTTGTGAAAGTTTTAAAGTTTTAGATTTAGTTTAAACATAGTCTGCGCACTGCATATTTTTCGATACAAAGTTGTTGCCTAGTACATGTATTAAATGCATCTGAAAATATTTGGCGCTACTTGCTGTCTGTGGATTAGTTTCAAGTCCACTTTGGTGGCAGGTATCGTATGTATGCATGTATGTCTAGAAACAGGTTAGTAATCATTCGAAATAACTTATTTAATTACAAAAGCCTTTGATGGAACCTTTCCGCTTATTGATCATTTTTTTAGAAGCCCACCATCTGCATTTGTTATTTTAGTTTTTTCCAGAGTTGGAGTGTGACTTTAAGATTTCATAGATACTATACAGCTTTGGTAAAAGCTTTAGAGTGCTGCCATGTTTCCGGGGCGTCTTTGGTAAGAAACGCGTGCCGCCCACACCAGTCTTCGCGGGCTCTGAAAAATTGTCACCAGGTCACAGGTTTCAATGACCGAGGAATCAAAAAAATTACGGCGTTCATGGTGCGTAACCGAAAGCTGATTCAGTTTCGGAGGATGCAATTGGGGCTGCCAAATTCTCAAGCGACGTGGCAAAGACTAATTGATAGAAGCTTGGGCCCTGACTTAGAGTAAGATGTATTTACGTATATGGACAAAATTCTTATCGTAACCCAGCACTTTGAAAAACACCTGCAAGTCTTGGAAGAGATGTTCTGGAGGTTGCGGCAGGCAGGATTAAAGGTATCGAAGTAGGTCCTTTGCGGTTCGAATTACATCATCCAAACGGATGCGTCGGGGGAGAGAAAATGATCTGCTTCTTAAGTCACTCACTGACATCTGTGGAAAGGAATTATTCAACCATCGAAATGGAATGTTTGGCAGTTCTATAGGCTGTAGGCAAATTGCGGCCATACATCGAAGGAACCCCCGCTTTACGGTGGTCACAGATAATCATACCTAAGTGTGAAGGATCCTGCGGGAATTCTCACAAGATAGGCTGTTAGACTTAAACAATGGCTTTCGAGTACCGCAGGTATGAACACCTGCGAAATCAAGTCATGGAGGATCCTGGTGAATTCCCAGAATGGCGATTAAACGATGAGACCTTGTGAAAGCACGTTCGAGTTAGGCATCAAGGCCTAGAAGGCTGTGCAAGTTGGAGGCAATTGGTGCTTAGGGCGAAGAGGACTGAAGTGCTCAAAGAATGCCACGGTAAACCATCTTCAAGACATATGGGAGTTAGTCGGGCACATGATCGATTCGCACGTCAGTACTACTGGCCCGAAATGCACGCAGATATTCGGAATTATGTGCGTAAGTGGACAAGTGTCAGGAAAACATCGTCGAACGTCAGCTGTGCTCTCCAAGTTTTTCTTACTCTTTTCTCTTCGAGCTGCAGTGGAAGCAGCAGTGATGAATCTAATCCAGAAATGGATCTGGCCTGCTCTTCAGAGTGCCAAGTGCTATCTCGAGCAATAATAGGGTGCAGTTTTGATCTCGGTCATTCTTGGCGTTAGCGCACTCATTAGGTGTCAAAATAAAATTCAGAACGCTTTACCATCCGCAAGCTAATCCAGTTGAATGACGTAATCAGGATCCAAAGCTTATGTTGCATACTTCGGTGGTCTCGGGCAACCACCGTCAATGGAAAATCCACTTGACTAAGATACGAGCACAGTGACTCGTTTCACCCCGTATTTTGTCAATTTGGGGTGAGAAATGGTAGCCAAGTGAAAGGAGTTTGAGATACCCTTTGATGAAGAAGGGAAAACCGATGCACAGTAGAGAGCTGATGCTTTGAAAAAAGAATTAGGTAGGATGTGCTAACTCGACTCCAACAGGCTGCTCAGAAGGGCAAATGCAACTACGAACTGAGAAGAAGAGTGGGCGATTTTTTTCGTGCTTGATAAGGTGCGAAGATGGAATTATGTTTTGTCAGATTCTGTACAATACTTTTCGACTATGCTAGCTCCGAATTACATCAGGCCCTTCACTGTGAGGAAAAACCTCTCCCTGCAGTATATTTATGTTATTTTTATTTTACTCAAACAATTCATTGACAGGCAAAAAACCCAATTACAAATAGAATAGCTTAGAAATAGAAACAGAAAATAGCAAATAATAAATTAAAACAGTACTAAAAATTGAGAATATTTAAGATATGAAAATCAAAGCCACGAATGACAAAAAAAGATAAATAAAATTAATCATCAGCAAATATTGTGTTGCGAATACTACTTTTAAAGGTGGCAATAGAGTGTGGAAGAGGACCAAGTTGAAGGCCATTATGGGTACGTAATAGGCGCAAAACAGGAGAATGAAAGTAATTATCAGTACGGGCAAATGGTACATCAAAGACAACGGAGGACCCAATTTGCCTCTCACACTGCCGTTCATTAATCACATGAACACATGAAGTGCTAAGGACCTGAAGATCACTGTTGTTTAGTGAAGATCACTGCACACGAGTTCTAATGAAGATCACTGCCAAAAAAGAATGGAGTTAATGTAGGGTTATTTGAGAGAAAGTAACGTAGTGTAACGTAGATTTAGGAAACCTAGCAAATTAATTTTAGAACAAACATAATCAGTAGAGAAAATAAAACGAAAATAAATTAGTATTTGGGGCATTTCACGTGAAGCGGACAACGAAAAAAAATCGAGGTTCTGGATTTCGTTCATATTGTGCATAATGGTACTTCTAGAAGATATGAATGTGGATGCACAAGTTTTTGTTTCTATGAGGTTTAGTTGCCGAGTTATGGGCTTCTGAATAATTGACGAAATTGATAAAAGGCTTTTTTGGAAGTGGATTCTGAGATTCAAAACAAACTCTAAAAAACATTAAACATAATGATTGGTATAGAAAATTAGCTGTTCTTTTTAATTTTGAAATTAGATTTGAAAAATAAATTTTTTTTCCTGTGTGAAACCGGAAGTAGACACTTTAACTCGTAATTTGAATAATTTTGACCAGGTTAATTTTGTTTATTTTCATAACAAAATAAAGCTTAAAGTATACTTATTTTATCACAAAAGTTTTAGAATGGAATGGCCAGTAGTTTAGTGGCAGATGAATTTCAATACAAAAAAGTCGCATGGGGCGTGGTACCAAGAGCTTGATTATGATAGCTAGTGAGTGTGAAAGCAAAATATTTGTATTAAAACTATTATATATAACTTGTATCACTTACATATAGAATATAAAATATTAAAAAATGATAATGCTGATTTACTTAGTAAAAAAAAGGCTACTTGTGTATAGACAATTTAATTTATTTCACAATTTTTACAATTTTACTCTCGTTTTTTAAACTAGTTCTTTTTTTTAATAACTAGAGGTGTTTCTACGATCAGTTTTTTTCCAACAGATTCGTAATAATTTATTTTCTGATGATATTCTTGGAATTTTTCTTAGCTCCGATGAAACTTCAAATCGAATGGATTGAAACATCGATAGCCGAACGGAGACATAATACACATAATTAAGACTCTTTAACTTATCAACGAAAGTAATAGTCATTCCAAGCGTTGAACAGTAACTCGAAAAATAACGGAAAATTTGAATTGGCTTGGCGTCAAATATATTAGATATGCGTCATATATTTTAATTAGGTTTTTATGGGAAAATAAAACCTTTTTCAAATAAGAGATGGCGCTACTAATCACATTTCAAATCAATTTTTGTTTTCGAGCCAACTAGCTGCCTTAAGCAAGCTCTTAGTACCACGCCCCATGCGACTTTTTTTTATTGAAATTCACCTACCTCCTAAACTGCTGGCCATCCCATTCTAAAACTTTTATGATAAAATAAGTATACTTTAAGCTTTATTTTGTTATAAAAATAAACAAAATTAACCTGGTCCAAATTATTAAAATCACGAGTTAAAGTGTCTACTTCCGGTTTCACACAGGAAAAAAATTTATTTTTCAAATTTAATTTCAACATTAAAAAGAACAGCTAATTTTCTATACCAATCAATATGTTTAATGTTTTTTAGAGTTTGTTTTGAACCTCAGAATCCGCTTCCAAAAAAGCCTTTTATCAATTTCGTCAATTATTCGGAAGCCCATAACTCGGCAACTAAACCTCATAGAAACAAAAACTTGTGCATCCACATTCATATCTTCTAGAAGTACCATTATGCACAATATGAACGAAATCCAGAACCTCGATTTTTTTTCGTTGTCCGCTTCACGTGAAATGCTCCATTTGGTAGCAATAGGATTCAGTTGTAAGGGAATTAGGGAATATAACTAGAGCTATTTGGGGGAGAGAATTTCGGGGAAAATCACTTTTAAAAAGGTGAGGAGTGCTAGAGTGACAGAGTGAGAACAGACATTTGAGAACAGGTTGTGGTGTTGGCGAGCTGGTTTTTCGTAGTGGGACAAACCGGTTGTAAGCGGAAGTCTAGATAGTGCCTTAGTCAAGGTTGGCTGTGTGTGGACTGTGGATATTTCATAGAATCGGGGTAAGTTTAATGACTAAACAAACATAAATCAATCGGTTCGTGGAAAAAGACAAGTATCGCGAATTGTAATTCTGACCTGCCGATTTTGCGTTTTCGGAAATTTGTCGGGGCGTCTTTGTGAGAAATACTGGGAGCCCACACCCGTCTTTGCAGGCTCCGTCAGCCCGAAAATAAAGAATGAGCGTTCAAGTAGTTCAAGCACACTTCAGAGTACATAGATGCAAAGGAATGTAATTGGTGTTTCTCATATTGGCACATAACATCCTTACAAAAGGGTCCCACAGAGACCACAGAGATATTTTTCACAATATTTTTGTAGCCCGAATGTATTTTTAAACATATTTTCAACGTATAAATTGGTACACCACATTCGTTTTTTTTTTTTTTTTATTTCAATTTCTCGTGCTAATGGCCTAGACTCTATATTCTAAATTTGGATGGAAATGGTTTGATTGCCTCATTTACCATATTTTTCACATCTATTTGCTTCCTTTCCACATCAAATGCAAATAACTAAAAATGGCTCCATTAACTATCTCTTCCTCCTTCAAATTGACAAACTTATTCTCAATTTTCCATTCTTCATGGCAACATTGTACAAGGCAAACTTTCCAAATATTTTCAAAAGTCCCGAACACGCCTTTCAGCACCAAATGATTCTAATGCAATTGTGTTTGCTCTAAGAATGTTTGCTCGCTATTTTTTTCTTCATTCGAAATTTATTCCTCCTATTTCATGTTAACCTTCAAACGCGCTTACACTTTCTATTCAGTCCCACAAAATGTTAGCTCTTATCCGTACAACTGTCAAAACCTCTCGGAAAAGGGTAGGCTACATATTTTAAAGGTTGAACATATTTTTCAATTCTTCGGCTCCTTTGAAGACAAACAACCATTTTCGAGAAAACACCAATGAGAACAGTTTTCCGTTCCTTAGCCTACAACAAACTTTCATGCTGTTAAGCATCATTTTCTTTTTCGCGACCGCAGTACACACTCACAACATTTACACACTTTTGTGCTCTTGAGCTTAAAATGTAATGAAATAAGAAGTAGTATTTCTTCTGCTCGGTTGTGTATGAAAAAGATGGGTTCGAGAGAGCCTCGAGGTAAATTCCACAAGAAAAGTAAATATGAGTGAAACGATGGAAATTTTATTGAAAGTATTTAAAAGCCTCGGAAACAACAATGCTAGGCACACAATGGAAAACAGCTAAGGAATTAGGTTGTAACAACAACAGTTTTCTCGCCCTTTGCTCGAACTCTTGATGGACCTCGGAGCGTTTGAGTGTGAACTTCAAAAGAAATGGACGAGTGCGTAGTGATGGTTGGACAAGTAACGGTCGTGACGGTAATTGTTTAGTGAAGCAAAAAGCTGGTGTTTTCAGCTGAAATTCCGTGTAAGCTGTTTTCATGGTGAAATAATGTGAAAAATAGGTCTGCATTATTTTTAAGTATTAGAGAAAGCGCGCTGAAGCTTCCATGATATTCTAGCTTTATTTATTGACTTGAAAATAATGAAAGCAAATTGCTATTAAAAAATAATAATCATCAAAAATTGAAGTTCTCTTTAAATAGGGATTATAATTCAGTCTAGTTGTATTCTTTCTCTCAAAGGCTGAAAATATATTTCGCAAACAAAATAGTGGTGACTGCTAATTGTGCTATAGAACATCGAAAAATATTAACAAAAACAGTTAAATTTTCATTAGTAAAAGCAGGAGCGAAATTTACCTTGAGATATGATTTAATTTGCGTTTAGATGTAGGGTAGGTGCCTTTACCTATCCTATCCTTACTATTTTCTCTAAAAATTGTGTTCAGGGATTTAGCTGAAAACTTTACAAATACCACTAGGAAACATCTATTTTTTTTAAATTTGAGGAATTAAATCACCTCTAAGCTTATGTAAAGTAAGTTAATGAGGAATATTTCAAAAAGATACTTCAGAGAATTTTCCCATAGCGGGTTCCTGTTATTCTCTACTGCAGTCCCCAAATCATTTACCTGGCGAAATTACGAATACCTTTTGCAAATGAGATGTTCATAGAGCATACATATCTTCTGTATACTAATTTGATACTACGAAAAAGCACTTAAATCACAAATCAGAACTCTTTGAAATTTTATTTCGAACCTACATAAAATTAGTAGCAAAATAAGTATTAGCACATTTACATTATACCTTATTGAAAAAATGAATTATTGACGCGATTCTAGCATGTGTTTCAGTTTTATTCTGATTTTCGAAGAAAATTAGTATTAGACTCGTTTTGCCAATTCATATATACATTTATATTAAAGTGAAAGTTAAAGGCCAAGACAGGCAGACACTTAAAGCCTAAACTGACAGGCACTTAAATTACTAATTTACTAATGATCATTTATACCTAAATTAGTAATTTAAAAGGTGCTGACACACAGCCCTTGCGTTAATGATGAATACTGTCACTGCCTGTATGTCACTCAAAGCAATTAGTTTTTTGAAAATGGAGAAATCGAATGTGTTTTAAGTGTATGTTGCCTCCTTTATGTTCGAATTGATGAAGTTAGAGTATGAACCGCGCAATAGCTACATTAAAATTTTTCAAATATTTCGAATTTAAATTTGACATCTAAAAAAAGTTATCTTGTTCCTTTCCAATGCGAAAAGCGACTTTTTACAAGGGGATTTTATAATTTATCGAGCAACTCTACATCATTTAAGAACAAATTCCGAAAGTTTGATGATCACTAGCAATTTGCTAATGATTGATAATTTGAAATGAAATACATAAAGCTATTTTGGATCTCGACTGCAACAAAGGTCTTGGGCCTGATCTTCTTCCTCCAACCTTCTTGCGCAAGGTTGTAGAGCAGCTTATTTTGCATATTTATATATATATTTTCTTTAATAGATCACTTTCGTCGGGAATTTTCCCATTCTGTTGGAAGCTTTCGTATGTCACACCCATATTCAAGAATGCTGATCGACGCTGTATCGGAAATTATAGGGGCATCGCCATTTTATCTTCGATTCCCAAACTTTTCGAAAAGGTAGTATACGACAAATTTTCTCCCCTCGTTGATTCCCGTTTGAACGAGCAACAACATGGCTTTAGAAAAGGTCGCGCAACTAACATGAATTTGACAATCCTAATCTCTGACGTTCTATGCAAAATGGAAAAAGGATACCAAATTGACGCAGTCTACACTGACTTCAGTAAGGCGTTTGACAGAGTTGACCATTCTACCTTCATTCTAAAGCTTCAGAAATTCGGTATTGTAGGGTCTTCAGTCAGCTGGCTGACCTCCTACCTTCGCGATCGAACACAATGTGTAAAATTTGAACGATTTTTATCGAAAAACGTTAGTGCTACCTCTAGTGTACCCCAAGGTAGCCATCTTGGCCCACTTCTTTTTAATATATTTATTTCCGACTTATCTGACGTCCTAGCAGGCACACCTCATTTACTCTTTGCAGACAATCTTAAACTTTATCAGACTATTGAATCGAAATCGGATGTCGTCTTTCTCCAATCCAAGCTTGATTCACTTGATCATTGGTGCAATGTAAACAAGCTCTCTCTCAACATTAATAAGTGCCAAATTATTAGTTTTTCCAGGAAATGCACGGTCACATACAATACGTACTTCCTCGGCAATAATATGCTAGCTCGAGTTGATAACATTGCTGACCTCGGTGTTATCTAGTGCTGCCTCCTCACTGTGGGCTACCTGTGCCCATTGTGTAGACGGGGGATGGCTTGTAGTGGCCGACAGTGGCGGACAGTGGCGAAGCATGGAAATGGCGATGGCCGAGGATGGCTGTCGGAGCGGTTTTTCACACACATCAAAGCGGGCTATCATGCGCAACCGAAAAATCATGACTGGGCGATCTAGGGGCCCAGTGTGTGGAGGCAAATTTGTGATGGTGACCATAATTGTGGCGATCATTGCGACCATTGCAATGGCTGATGATGGCCTACAGTGAGGAGGCAGCATTAGATGAAAAACTCCGCTTTACCTTACACTTTGATCGAATACTTTCTCGTGCGAACAAACAGCTAGGTTTCTTCAAAAGACGTGCCAAAGTATTTCGTAGCCTGTGGGTCACAAGATCCTTATACAGTTCACTTGTACGTCCTATTCTCGAATCCGCTTGCATTAGCTGGAATCCTGCTTTTGAAACCCACAGTGACAAACTCGAGTCAATACAAAAACAAATTTTACTTTTCGCCTCAAGAGAACTGTACTGTACCCCCTTATGAGTTTCGACTGGGCCATTTAAACCTATCGACACTAGCATCCAGAAGAATGGTGATATTGGCCTGCTTCACATTTGACATCAATAGAGGCGCTATTAATGTAGAATTCCTGAGTAGTAAAATTTTGATAAATAACCCTGTGAGGAACACCAGTTTCAATCGTTTTCTAAAAGAATATTCACATTCGACCACATATGCAGCTAATGAGCCTATAAGTAGATGCTGCAGAATATTCAACAGCATAAGTAATAAATGTTCGATAACATTTAGTTTGACCATAAATGATAAATCGATAACATTTAGTTTAACCATAAATGTTCGATAACGTTTTAATATTGTTTTTGCAATTCCAAATCAACCACGTTTGCACTAGTTCAGAGGTGTGCTTGGGGTCGTTGTCCTCATAAAACCGGAAATTGTCCTTGCTGTGTAATTTTCCCGGACTCTGCAGTAGATTATCCTTCAAGATATTTAAACACTGGAATTCGTCCAGGTTCCCCTCAATGAACACAAAGTTTCACACTCCGGAATCCCCACACCATCACGTGGCCACCACCGTGTTTTACTGTACTGCATAAATTCCGTGGTTGAAGTTCAGCATAACCCCTTCTAACTTATAATTACCACACATAACCCCTTCTATCGCTTCCTAGAAGGTTAAATTTGCTCTCATCCGCGAAAATAATAGTATCACAGATCGTTGTACCTTTCAATAAATGTTCACGAGCAAATTTAATTATTCTTGCCTTTTTTTAAGCACTAATATAGAGTTTTTTTCTGGGTACTCTTCCGTTAAAATTTGCATCCATTCAGATTCTTCTTACGGTTTCTGGGTTAAATTTCTTATTAAGAGTTTTTTCCGCTTCTTGCGCCAGTTTTGGTGCGCTCAAATTGGGATTTGTTTCACCTATCCTTCAATCCAGCAAGAATCGGAAGGGGAAAATATTTTATTGTACACTGTTCTACCCTTATTTTCTATTCGATTTTCATGAAAAAACCATTCAATTATGTGCTGCAGTGTAGACTTTGATATGCAAGTGAGTTTTGCTTTATCTTTCCGAGTTTTTCCTTTTTTTAATGCTCAATAATGAGCTCACGCTCTTCAATTTTCGTTCGAAGACCCATTTTCAAATAAAATGTTTATTCCTACTTCTACTGATCAAAATTCTACTGGTTCCAAATGGTAACAAAATTTCATCAGGAATCCTTATCGCACTCCACGGCTAGAATAATAATGAAAATGCAGAAATGCGTATCGCACACATATGTATGCTCCTTAAATGGCGCACCATTTAAGCTGTGAGGTGAAATTTGGTCTTTATTATGAGTTTTATTTTTTTTTATACTAATTCGAATATTTTGTTGTTGTTTTTATCATTGGAAATAATAAATATAACCAGAAGCTGAAATATTTTGTATGTTTGAAGAAAAAGATTTTCCATTTTCCGGGACTTTCTAAGGGTTTTCTTCGTAACAAGTACTCATATCATTTAAGCTGTGAGCCACTACATATATATATATATATATATATATATATATATATATATATATATATATATATCTATATATATCTATATCTATATATATATATATATATATATATATATATATATATATATATATATATATATATATATATATATATCTCTATATATATATATATCCTCCTACTTCTCCTAATTCTTGTAATTTTGCTCTACAAAATAAAGTTTTTTCCCTATAACTCCCGATGCAGTAATGAAATCAAAAAGAAATTCATGCAGTCAATGGGCTTTGTTGTAATTTACATTCTTTAGAAATTTCGTTGAATAATCGTGACAGGGTTGCCAGATTTGGCGATTTTTGCCATTTTTTGCATTTCGTATGTTGTCATTAAATTTTCAAATGGGAATTATCCTGCAATGACAATCAACAGAAAATATTAAGATTTCGAAAATTCAAAAATGTTTGCGAGTTACATTTTTTTAATCACCGTAGCTCGTAGCTCGGAGCGGTCGATTCGTTATTGATCGCGTTTTTTGGGTTAGTTGGCGTGTCAAAAAAATAACTGTAATTCCAAAAATAATTAAAATTTCCAAAAATTCTCTTTAAGGGGTTATATGCAGTTAGAAGGCCGAAAAAAGACGTTTTTTTTATTAAATTTTTGTAAAAAGGTATTTTATTTTACATAAACAAAAAGTATGTATGTATTTAGTGGCAGCATCTAAATTTATAATGGCCCTAATAATTTGTAAAAATATTGGTCTGGTGCGCTCCTCCAGACGATCTCCTGAAGGTCTTCCAAAAAAGGTGTTCGGCGGTGACCACGATTTCTCCGGTATAATTCATCTGAAATCAAAAAACTAAACAGATTCTTTTAGTAGATAGATAAAACTAGGTATTGATCAAAGGAATAATCGAAATTTAGGTTTTTGACAAAATGGCAGCTTCGTAAAAAAAAATTGTATTTTTGACCAAAATTGCCATTTAAAATTGTTTAAAAAGATAGAAATAATTATCCAATATCTTAATCGTTTGATTTGTACCTGAGGAATATATCTGGAAAAGTTGTAATAAAATTTCAAATCGTTGGGTTGAGCCGTTTTTTAGAAATCTTGGTCACCAACTTGGAAAACACAGTTTTCAGAAAAACGCGTTTAAAGTTTCGGAAGAAGTTAGCACATAGATATTTTTTTTACTTACATGGAGTCATTTACTCTAGGGCCATAAGATGTACCCTTTGTAGCCTCAGCAGCTTCTAATACTTCGATTTGATGTTGTCTACGAGCCATTCTTCCCTCTCGCGTACTCCCATGCGCTTCGGTCTGTAGTCCGCCTACTTTCTAACAGTCCTAGATGTGATTACAAATATGCGTATATCTCAGAAAAAACTTATCGGATCGATTTGAAATTTTCAGGGAATATGATAAGTTAAATATATATTCCAAAAGGGCAAAACATAAAAAATCGATTTTATGAAAATTCTAACTGCGTATAACCCCTTAAAGCTCCGTCTTAAAGATCTCAACTTTGAAAATATGCAAACAAAAAAATTTCGATTTCATCAAATTTCTAGACCAGACTACCCTCTTAAATCTAAAGCCCGGTCCAGACGCTAGGTTTTGCACAACGCTTTATCTGCGCAGTCAAAACGTTGCAAAAATAAAGAGCGTCCAGATGATGCAAATCTGTATTTATTTTAGCTCAGTTTTAGTGGCGTCATCATGGAGGAAGTACTACTCTGGTCAATTTTTGCATGTTGTCTCGTGAAGAAAAAGAAACAAATGGAACATCTCCAAAGAACCCGGCGTTCACAGTGGTCGAGGAAATGGCTTCTAAAAAGACAGCACTTTTCTCACATTAAATTACTGCGTGAATTAAATGATGAACTTTAGAACTGTGTTTTACTGGAGCTAGGTCTTTCAGCACTTTGACTCCCCTCTTCTGGGTGGGCGACTCCTCGGCCCAACTCACTTCTCTCCCAAAGCAATTATGTCACTTAGTGCAGTTGTTCCGCACTATTCCGTTAGCTGTCTGAGGCTTGGATATCTCTCGTTAGAACGGGCTATGGTGTTTTTCAGATGTTCCATGGTACTGTTAGGATGTTGTTCTAGTCTGTCAAATAGTTTTAACGTTTTGTCCCGTATGTATATGTCTATTGTCTCAACCCTTAGTTCTCTGTGTATGTCCGTATTCCTAACATACCATGGAACTCTGAATATTTTTCTAAGAGCGAGGTTTTGGCATATCTGCAGTTGTTGTTTGTTAGTCTTGCACGTCTGGTAGTAGGCAGTGCTACCATATGTCAGTATGGGTCGTATGATTTGTTTGTAGAGGAGCGTTTTGTTGGTCATATTCAGTTTGTCTGGTCTGGTCATGGGTTGTAGTCTGCTCAGTACTCCGTTTATGGCTTGTCTCTTGTTTTTTATGTGTGTAGTCCACGTTAATCTGTTGTCAAATGTAAGTCCCAAGTATTTGGCTGTCCGTTGCCATTCTATTGTCTGATTGTCAACTGTAAGTTGGGGTGGTTGTTGTCTTCGTCGTCTCGTTACGAAGATAGCTTGCGTCTTCTCGGCGTTTATTTGAATTTTCCATTTCTGGAAATATTCCAATAACATGTTTATGTAGGATTGCAGCTTTGAAGATATAGCTTCTGCATGCTTCGAGGTATAAAAGATGCATGTGTCGTCTGCGTACAAGGCTACTTTTGTGTTGGGCATATTGGGGATGTCTGAGGTGTATAAGCTATACAATATCGGGGAGAGTGGTGAACCTTGTGGGACTCCAGCTTCTATTGAACGCATTGTGGAGAGGTGGTTGTCAATTCTGACACAGAAAGTTCTGCCCTGGAGAAAGGAGGCAATAAGCTGTATGAAAGGTAATGGTATTTGAAATGTATGCATTTTGAAGATTAGTCCTGCATGCCAGACTTTGTCAAATGCTTTGGCCACATCAAACATGACCAGGCCCGTTGACTTTTTTTTGTTGAACCCTGTACGTATGTGCTGCACCACTCTTGCAAGCTGGAGCTCAGTAGAATGTAGCGGCTTAAAGCCAAATTGTACCTCCGGGATAATGGATTTTTCCTCTATGATTTCATTAAGCCGGTCGAGAAGAAGACGCTCAGCGATTTTTCCTACGGAGGATAGGAGACTTATTGGTCTCCAATTTTGTGGAAAGTGGAGGTCTTTACCTGGTTTAGGTACAACTGTTATAATCGCTGTTTTCCAGACCTCAGGGAAGCTCTTCGTTCGAAATATAGCGTTAATAATGTCAGTAACTGTTGTCAATGTATTGTCAGGAAGTTGTGTCAACCATAAATTCCCTATTGAATCAGGTCCAGGTGATTTCCGCTTATTAAGTCCGCTAATGAGTTGTTTGACCTCTTCGAAGTTTGTTGGTCTGATTTGATAGTTTTCTGTTGGCACAGAGGCAAGAATTTGATCTACAGACTCACAAACCTCTTCTTCCTCGTCAATATCATCCTCCGGGGAGCGGTTTTCCTGAAATTGAAGCTCTAGTACCTCAGCGAAGGCCTCCGCCTTGCCAGCGCCGTCAAATTTCAGTCCATTTGGTCCATGGACTGGTGGCACCGCTATTCTGTTTTTGTGCCTAAAATATTTAGTCATGCGCCAGTAGTTGTTATCACCAGGTTCCATGCTATGCAAAAAGTCACCCCACTTTTCGTTGCGGAACAATGCGATCTGACAGCTGATGGTATTTGTGAGCCGGTTTGCTTCCGTTCTTATGCTAGGGTCACCCGTACGCCTAGCTCTTCTCCGAACTCTGTTCCTCCTCCTTATGAGATCTTTTATATTTCTTGGGAGTTCGTAAGGGTTATGTCCCTTTGTCGGAGTTTGAATCGTGTTGTCCTCTTTTGCCTGCTTTATTTTTTCAGTCAGTGTGTTAATAGCTCTGTTAATATCGCTGGCGGTTTCGAGTGTTTCTTCGAAATATTCGTTCGCCATTGCGTCACGGAAAGCGTTCCAATTTGTTCTCTTCATCATTCGAAGAGGCTCGTCAATATACACATCTTCTATGATGAATAGTACCGGCTTGTGGTCAGATGACAGTTCATCGAGGACAGTCAGTCGCAAGTTATGGTGGAAATTTTGCGAGAGTCCTATATCTAGGACATGACTATGAACTGTACCAAAGTGTGTGGGCTCATCGGGGAGATGCAGGCTTATGCAGTTATCCGTGATGAATCTTTGTAGCTCGATTCCAGCTTGATTGCTTCTCACGTCTCCCCAGTGGCGGTGATAAGCGTTTAAGTCTCCTGCCACAAAGACAGGACCTTCACTTTCGAATAGTTTATTTAAGTCCGGGCCAAAGTTGGTGTTTCTAGGAGGGATGTACACAGAAGTCACCACGAATTCAAAGGAATCCGTGTGCACTTTGATGGCAGTCGCTTCCATTTGTTGGAGGGTGGGAATTTGGAGGTGAAGGTGGTTTATGCCCCTTCTCACCAGGATTGCAGTGCCTCCACCTCTACCTGACAATCTATCACTACGGTATAGATTGTAGTTAGAGATGTGGAGGCGATCAGCTGGTTTTAGAAAAGTTTCCTGGATGAGCATGATATCAACTCTATAATCATATAGAAATTGCCTCAGCTCTCCAGTCTTGCTGATGATGGAATTTGCGTTCCAGGTGAGAATGGTCATGTGGTTGGGGAATGACATGAATGTTTTTTGTTAGATTTTGGGGCTGGAAATGTCGCGAGCATTCCCTGCACCATTTTCTCCATCATGTCCTTCATCATGGCTTGAAACTGCTCTTGCATATTGCAAAACATTTGAGCCATGATAGCCGGCTGTGGGACGTTGGGCAGGGTCTGCTGCGCTGCAATCTTGTTAAATTTGGGTTTGGGGGGCTGGTTTGTGGGTGAGGGTAATGGGGATGGGAGGCTCGTTTTTGCCACCTGTGCAAACGTCTTCCTCAGGTTCTTGGGATTCTTAGGACATCCCCCATAGCTGGCCGGGTGATCACCGCCACAGTTCACACACTTGGCAATTTCTTCGCGTTGTTTCTTGCATTGGGAGAAGTGGTGTTCCCCTTCGCATTTGACACATTTCGCCTGTGCGTGACAGTTATTGGCTGCATGACCAAACTGCTGGCAATTGTGGCACTGCGATTGCCCTCCCCTTGGTCGCTGAGCTTCAACTTTGCAGATGAGGTGACATACTGCTTTTATATTATAGATATTAGTTTCCGCCCTCGGGAGAAGGACCTTGACAAGCTTTGAGGTCCCATTCCTCAATTTGAGGAAGAAGACCTCCAGCGGGTGGAAGCCCTGAGTCTGCAGATCCTCCTTGATTTCCTCTGGTGTGAGGCCATGAAGACCTCGAATCACCACGTTCAGATTCTTTTCCTCTGGGAGAAAGTACGTGTGGTACTGCACTTTCTCACCTGTGAGGAACTTCGTCAGTTTTTTGTGGTCTAGTGGTGTAGAGGGAATCACCTGGATACCTAAAAATACTCTCTTAGCAGATTCATAATTTATTTTTAGTTCTTTCAAAGACCTACTTATTTGTGTCCACTTGTTTGGTTCTCGTATAATTACAGGTACTGTCGTCTTCTTCTGTACTCTTCTTCTGGCCTTAATTCACTGGTTGATGGGAGAGCATCCTCAACCTCCATATCTACTGAGCATAAGCTATTATTTTCATCTTCCGTGTCTTCCGCCGCTGATGACATTGAAGTTTGTACTATACCCTTGGTTTTCGTCTTCTTTTTGTTCATGTTAGTTGAAAGTGTCGGTGATGTTGCAAGTTTTCTTTTCAGTTGTGTCTTTTCCGTATTATCAGTCATGTTGAAAATTCTGTCTGTGAGCTCTTTGTTTTGTCTGATGAGCTCTTCGTTTTGTCTACGCTGCGCGAGGAGTTCTGCCTGAGTGTCCTCCAGCTGCTTAATTATTCTATTTAAAGTTTCGTTGGATCGCTTGATCTGTTCAAGTAGTTGTGCTGTCTGGTCGTCTCTGTCAGAGCTCATTTCTTCTTCTTCTTCTTCCTGGTCTGTGTTGTCTATAGCGTCTTCTGGCTCTATCTCAGAGATAGTTCCGTCGTCCGCCATATTTTGTTTCGTCTTCCTCGCTCTTTTGTTTAATTAATATATATATATATATCACGTATCTATCAAGAGAATCAGCAATCCTCGGCAGCTCGGATTTGTGACTAATCTTTTGATTGGGTTTGAATTTATTATTGAGCCAAATTGCCACTCACCTGTTGGAAGAGAGCTTTGTGCTTCCAGTTACGTAGCTCCTAACTCTGTTTTCACAGTTTGTACAGTTTTCTTTTAATTTTTATTATTAATTATTATTTCACACAACTGTATTTATAGTCACTATTTTTTAATTTTTTTTTTTCTCTTTTGCCTGCTTTATTTTTTCAGTCAGTGTGTTAATAGCTCTGTTAATATCGCTGGCGGTTTCGAGTGTTTCTTCGAAATATTCGTTCGCCATTGCGTCACGGAAAGCGTTCCAATTTGTTCTCTTCATCATTCGAAGAGGCTCGTCAATATACACATCTTCTATGATGAATAGTACCGGCTTGTGGTCAGATGACAGTTCATCGAGGACAGTCAGTCGCAAGTTATGGTGGAAATTTTGCGAGAGTCCTATATCTAGGACATGACTATGAACTGTACCAAAGTGTGTGGGCTCATCGGGGAGATGCAGGCTTATGCAGTTATCCGTGATGAATCTTTGTAGCTCGATTCCAGCTTGATTGCTTCTCACGTCTCCCCAGTGGCGGTGATAAGCGTTTAAGTCTCCTGCCACAAAGACAGGACCTTCACTTTCGAATAGTTTATTTAAGTCCGGGCCAAAGTTGGTGTTTCTAGGAGGGATGTACACAGAAGTCACCACGAATTCAAAGGAATCCGTGTGCACTTTGATGGCAGTCGCTTCCATTTGTTGGAGGGTGGGAATTTGGAGGTGAAGGTGGTTTATGCCCCTTCTCACCAGGATTGCAGTGCCTCCACCTCTACCTGACAATCTATCACTACGGTATAGATTGTAGTTAGAGATGTGGAGGCGATCAGCTAGTTTTAGAAAAGTTTCCTGGATGAGCATGATATCAACTCTATAATCATATAGAAATTGCCTCAGCTCTCCAGTCTTGCTGATGATGGAATTTGCGTTCCAGGTGAGAATGGTCATGTGGTTGGGGAATGACATTAATGTTTTTTGTTAGATTTTGGGGCTGGAAATGTCGCGAGCATTCCCTGCACCATTTTCTCCATCATGTCCTTCATCATGGCTTGAAACTGCTCTTGCATATTGCAAAACATTTGAGCCATGATAGCCGGCTGTGGGACGTTGGGCAGGGTCTGCTGCGCTGCAATCTTGTTAAATTTGGGTTTGGGGGGCTGGTTTGTGGGTGAGGGTAATGGGGATGGGAGGCTCGTTTTTGCCACCTGTGCAAACGTCTTCCTCAGGTTCTTGGGATTCTTAGGACATCCCCCATAGCTGGCCGGGTGATCACCGCCACAGTTCACACACTTGGCAATTTCTTCGCGTTGTTTCTTGCATTGGGAGAAGTGGTGTTCCCCTTCGCATTTGACACATTTCGCCTGTGCGTGACAGTTATTGGCTGCATGACCAAACTGCTGGCAATTGTGGCACTGCGATTGCCCTCCCCTTGGTCGCTGAGCTTCAACTTTGCAGATGAGGTGACATACTGCTTTTATATTATAGATATTAGTTTCCGCCCTCGGGAGAAGGACCTTGACAAGCTTTGAGGTCCCATTCCTCAATTTGAGGAAGAAGACCTCCAGCGGGTGGAAGCCCTGAGTCTGCAGATCCTCCTTGATTTCCTCTGGTGTGAGGCCATGAAGACCTCGAATCACCACGTTCAGATTCTTTTCCTCTGGGAGAAAGTACGTGTGGTACTGCACTTTCTCACCTGTGAGGAACTTCGTCAGTTTTTTGTGGTCTAGTGGTGTAGAGGGAGTCACCTGGATACCTAAAAATACTCTCTTAGCAGATTCATAATTTATTTTTAGTTCTTTCAAAGACCTACTTATTTGTGTCCACTTGTTTGGTTCTCGTATAATTACAGGTACTGTCGTCTTCTTCTGTACTCTTCTTCTGGCCTTAATTCACTGGTTGATGGGAGAGCATCCTCAACCTCCATATCTACTGAGCATAAGCTATTATTTTCATCTTCCGTGTCTTCCGCCGCTGATGACATTGAAGTTTGTACTATACCCTTGGTTTTCGTCTTCTTTTTGTTCATGTTAGTTGAAAGTGTCGGTGATGTTGCAAGTTTTCTTTTCAGTTGTGTCTTTTCCGTATTATCAGTCATGTTGAAAATTCTGTCTGTGAGCTCTTTGTTTTGTCTGATGAGCTCTTCGTTTTGTCTACGCTGCGCGAGGAGTTCTGCCTGAGTGTCCTCCAGCTGCTTAATTATTCTATTTAAAGTTTCGTTGGATCGCTTGATCTGTTCAAGTAGTTGTGCTGTCTGGTCGTCTCTGTCAGAGCTCATTTCTTCTTCTTCTTCTTCCTGGTCTGTGTTGTCTATAGCGTCTTCTGGCTCTATCTCAGAGATAGTTCCGTCGTCCGCCATATTTTGTTTCGTCTTCCTCGCTCTTTTGTTTAATTAATATATATATATATATCACGTATCTATCAAGAGAATCAGCAATCCTCGGCAGCTCGGATTTGTGACTAATCTTTTGATTGGGTTTGAATTTATTATTGAGCCAAATTGCCACTCACCTGTTGGAAGAGAGCTTTGTGCTTCCAGTTACGTAGCTCCTAACTCTGTTTTCACAGTTTGTACAGTTTTCTTTTAATTTTTATTATTAATTATTATTTCACACAACTGTATTTATAGTCACTATTTTTTAATTTTGTTTAATTGTCACAATGTTTATGTTTTATTAATTACACACTTTCACTATCACCCTGTTTTGTGTTTTCACTTTCACCCTGTTTTTATTTAGTATTTCAATGTCACATTCACTTGCGTTGAATGTCCCTTAACGGGTCTTTCCAATTGTTTCAATAATTATTTCCACAAAATTTTGTTTTTCTTCGTCACATCCACTGACGCCGGATATGACCTTTAAATGATGAACCTAATGATTGGCGGAACTACTTGAGAATGGACATAGACACATACATTCATTTATTGGTATTAGTGAAACCATACATCACAAAAGAAAATACTTGTAAGTGTAAAATACTTTCGTACAAGGCAATAAACTCAGTCGAAGGTTTGCCATTTGCTAAAAATGAATAAAAAACGTAGCTAATCGTCCACACGTAACGACTTGTCGGCACAATTCACGGATAACTATGCCTAACCACCTCAGTTATTGCTGCAACTGTACTGTCTCCGTGCAGTTCTCAAAATTGCACAGTTTCCCTATCCACACGCAACGTTTTATCTGCAACGTTTAAGACTGTGCAGATAAAACGTTGTACAAAACGTAGCGTCTGGACCGGGCATAATAAACTACTTGCAATAATTCGTAAACTAAAATGCTCATGTACTTAATGGATGAATATTGATAATTCAACGTGGTAGTTAATTGATAATTTCTGCCATTATCAATGCCCAACAAATTATAATTCGGTTTGAAAATTAACTAGGATTTACCTAAGCAAAAATAAAAACAAAAACAAAAACAATTTTCGAATTCCATTACTTTTTAACTAGCTTGTGTTAAATATTTTCCCTATGCTATGAAATAATAATTATTATTTCTATTTTCTTGGATATAGATGTCAACAACTTGGTTTGACTATGTGGCAATCCATAAATTGAGTTATTTAATTTCTTTTAAAATTTTTATATTATTCAAATTATTTGTACCGACAGCGTAAGTTAGATTAACAAATTTCATGCATGTAATTAAATCTGCCATTTTGGAAGCTACCTTAATTTTTGTTTCAATCACCAAAAAACATTAAAGTCATATATCAAATAAATATCGATTCATCAAAACATAAGTATATGCAGTAGCTTAGGATATGTAAATATCTATGAGCTGCAAATTTTCTGGTGAAGTTTCTAAATTAAAACTAAATTAAGACTTCTAAATTAAAACACGAAAGAGCACATTTAGATAAGAAATAAACTTTGTCATTCAGTACTCCATCTATTTCTATAGCATCTCAAAATATATTGAAATTCATCTTCACATTGCGCATTTCACTTCTGCTCGCAATAAATATTCTTCATTATACAACATATTTATTGTTCTGCAAGCTCTATCGCAGGCAAATATCAAAAGGCTCTTCTTCAAAACTTTCGTATCAATGATTTCGTCTTGATTCGAAATTTTCGAAATTTCTTGAGAGCACAAGATTCTTTCAGTTCTTTAGATTTCAATCGGTTCCTTTGTACGATACGTACGAATATGAGCCAGGAAACTTTCAGACAGGACGTGATGTGGATCAATTCATGTCGTGAATTGAAATATGAATTGCATGTCCCTGAGCCCCACCTTCAGAGCAGCGATAATATATCCTCGACTATCGGGATTCGGTTCCGCTGTGCTATCGCCGAGATATACGTGTGGACGCTATTCATATGCAGATTCGTGATAAAGTTGAAATCACTTTTCTATCTTTTTCGTATTGTGAGTTTGTGCGAGATGCATGCGGAGAATGGGTACGTGAATAGGTTTTTCCTATTTTGCTAGTGGATGTCGAGAGCTTCCTGCTGCAAGCGTGTGAGGATCTGCAGGTGAGTTTTTGAATGTGACATAGATAAGACCATACTGGATTGTATGATTGATTTCAATTGGTTCATGAATTTGATGTAGATTGTCAATTGCGCATATATTGAAGATTATGTTAAATTTTTCCTCCTTTTGCTTTTGCTCAGCGTTGTGAATGGATAAGCTGTTCGATGAGTTTTTGAAATCGTCAAGAAGACCCAATTCGTAAGTGCATGTTGAATTTTGAGATGAGCATTATGTGATTTCATTGAACTGTTGATGACAGCCCGAACGCTTTTTGAATTTATCGTTTAAAAAGAGTGCAAGAAGTGTCGCTTTGAATCTAATTTAAAGTATTATTTGTTAGGTAAAATTTTTTCCAAAGTTTTAAGATTTATTTTGAAAAAATTTTTCACTTTCTGGAAATTTAAAATGTGAATGCATCACTTATACATATCCTTTTAGCGAACTTAATGATTGATAGTACATACAAAAGTAGTTTTCTCAGTCGGCCGTAAGTAACTAGTAGGATATAGTACTTACAATAGCATTTAAAAAATGCAAATTATTGGAATCAGCTGCATACCTGAAACGAAAAAACGAGAAATGTAAGTAAGAAAAATACAGAGCTGTATACTGAAACTATCACAACATTTTTCTGGGATCAATGACAAATTTTACTTCAAAAGCATCTAAAAGGAATTTCGTTTTCAGTAAAAAAAAATATTTCCCTCCCTTTCATTTATTTATTTATTTATTTAATGTCTAAAACAACAGAACAAATCCAATTATGATGAAAAAATGAAAATGTAAACATATAAATAGAAAAAACAGAATATCAAAAGCCAATTAATGAATCCAAATAAAAATTCATATATCATATGAGCAAAGAAAAAAGATAAAAACGTGTTAAACAAAATATGTAACGATTTTATCTTTTAAAGTGGTCTTGAATACAGTGAATACAGTGAACCTGCGTTGTACAGATTCAACCGCATCAATCAAATATTGAAAATGTGGGCACCAAATTTGGCAACAGTATTCGAGGATACTGCAGACAAACGACACAAACAAGTGTACACAAGTGGAGACATCTGTAAAATATTTCGAAGATCTCAGTATAAAACCCGAAAGTCTGGACGCTTTGGCGGTTATGTGCAAGATATGTTGATCAAATAAAAGTTTACAGTCAAAAATTACTCCGAGGTCTTTAAAATTAAAAACGACGTCAAGAGAGGCTCCAGAAACGTAATAAGAAAATACTAGTGGGTAAGTTTTACGCGTGAATGACATTTGGCGACAATTTAAAGCATTCAAAGTAAGATGATTTGCATTACACCAGTTGACAAGAGTGAGCAAGTCATTCTGAAGCTGTAAGCAGTCTTCGATTGTATCGATTAGTCTGAATATTTTTAGATCGTCTGCATATAAAAGAGAAAAAGAGTTTAGCAGACCCGGGAGATCATTAATGAAAATTAAGAATAATAAGGGGCCAAGGATCGAACCTTGTGGTTCACCTGAGGAGGGATAGAAGGAAGTAGACGAACAGGAGCTCACAGCAACAACACAAGTACGTTCATAAATGTGGGAAGAAAACCAGGAAAGCAGCACACCATGAAAACTATATTTGTCTCATTTCAACAGAAGAAGCTCGTGGTTGACAGAATCGAACGCCTTGGAGAAATCAGTGTAAAAGACATCCATTTGTCTTTGCTGATCGATGGCAGAAGCAACAGTGTTGGTGAACGATAGCAAACTAGTAACAGTAGCTTTGCTTTTGACAAATCCATGTTGCTCGGTGGCGAGGAGAGGCACAACTAGAGGATAAACTCTGTTGTAGACAACTCTTTCAAGTAGCTTACTGAAGCAAGGCAAAAGCGATATAGGGCGGTAATTCAAGATGCAAGCAGGGTCACCGGTTTCAAGTATAGGGAAAATATTGGCAGATTTCCATAAGAAAGGAAAAACGCCAGATGTGATGCAATACGAGCAAAGAGCTCACAGGTTTCTTCAGTTGTTTCTTCAGCAGAAATTTCATCAAGAAACATGTTTTGAGGGATAACGGGGGATTTTTTCAGAGTGTGAATGAATGACCAGAAGGGTTTAGAATTGTTGGAACAGATAGAAGCTTCAGCTCTGGCAACGTAGGCACACATGGCTTCTTTAGCAACCTTTTTAGCATAAGAGCGTAGTTCTTTGAACTCAAGAATATCAACAAGCAAGGTAGAACGTCTGTATTTGTTGCGTGCAACACCCTTTGCCCTAAGGGCGGCAGCAACTTCAGAGGTAAACCAGGGAGCATCATTAGGCCTTCTGGAACGACATAAGGGAGTAAAGCGAGGAATGAGGTTTGAGAGGAAGACGTATAGTCTATGAATTGTCTCGTCAACATCTGAACAGCAAAGAAATGTATACCAATTAACATGGTTGATTTCGTTCGCCATTCCGGCAAAGTTGGCTTTAAAGAAATTGAAGCGGGAATAGCAAGAGACTTTAGATCTAGGAGGCAAATTTAGAGAAAGTTCTAAAAGTAAAGAAGGTTGATAGGGATCGGGAGGGACATACGGTAAAACAGCGGAATCTAAGTACATGGAAGACATTGGAAGATTAGGGGAAACTATTTCTTGAAATCCAAACAACAAACGTTAAGCCAATGTCTCAAATAATTGTTTCATTACATTTCTAGATATTTTCAATACAAAACATCTTGTAAAGATTTCCGCCATGTGGTGGTTTTAAATTTATAGATAAGGTTGGTACTACCGAAGATATTATATTTGACGAGATTAAATCAAATAAATCAAATTTATGGATTAGAATTTCCGCAGTTGGGCACAAAGTGTGTTATGATGATCGAAAACATACTGTAAAGGTGCTCGATTTACATTAGGAAGGATTATCTTCATCCGATAATCTTCGAGAGATATACACTTACTATAGTTAATTTATTAAATGTTAGATATTTTTATTTCTTTATCAATATCTCAATTATACCTAAAGCAACCCGTGGATTGTCGCATGTTTGGCGCTGAGTAAAACTCGTGCAGCCAATATGTACTAATTAGACAATGTAATGCTAGACTAAGACTTGCCGATGAAAGGCAATAATTAAGTTTCAAAAAAACAAAACTAAATGTAGTAATCTTAAATAATGTTTATTAGTCCAAGACTACTTTACAACTTCCTTTCATATCATTTTCACATTCTATTTATGCTAAAATTTTGCTTACTCTATTCTTACCTATCGATAATGCATAACCATTACTCAATTAGTTCTCATGCATAAGCTCATAGCCTAATTCATGTGAGCTGCTTACTTTGTTTTTCTCACAATGAGTTATCTAGTTCATTACTGAATTACACGTGTTTTCCGTAATACGTATTACAAATATGTTTGTGTAGCACATTTTTTAATACATATCAAAAGTTTTTGGATTATTTCATTTATGTTGGTCAGGTCTATCTCGTTTCAGTATGGATTTAAGATTTCAAATCTTTCTGTCCTAACGGATGAACAATTCGTCAATGACGCTTTTAGTACTGGTTTTGATCGATTGATTTTTCACATTAAATATTTTCGATTGAAAATATACAACTGTAGCTTAGATAAAATGTCCCAGAAACAATTTCAAAACCTTTTACCATTTACTTGAATTCCTAGACCCACACATATTAAAATAATCACGTTAAGCTTAAGGAGCTCACTTACATCCTCGTAATTTTCTTTTTTCAACCTTTCTTTTTTCTCCCTCTCCACAACCAAGAAAAAGTAATTACTCAACTTCTCTGAACTTTACCCTTCCATAAAACACATTAAGGATATTTGACTGTAAGGAATTAATCAAAAATCAAACACCAGACAGAAACTGATGTTGGAAAGTTTCCAATTTGATTTATAATTGTGGTCGGCAACAAGGAAACACTTCCTGAAATCATGTTCACCTACGTTGAAAAAGCGAAAATCAGTTAAATTGCAACTCCTGTGAAATATAGCTACGATGTTCTGGTACCTACGTGTGTTTAATGAAATGGAGTGCAGGCGAGGAATTGAGAAACACTTAATAAAAGAACGTTTTGCTCAATAGACCAGCACTAAGAAATGAGTTTTCTCGAAACGTGAGCTCAAGCTTAATATACGTAACTCACGTGCATTCATTTAGTATACTGTAGAGAAAGGTTATGTCATCAGAGAAATATGAGTGCAGACGAGAAACTGGAAAAGTAGTTTACCAGAATCAATCCTGAAATTATGTGCAACAAATTGATAGATGTTGAGAATGGCTTTTTAATGAAAAAGACCATGATAATCGATCTATAAATACACTCATACAGAAATCAACACTTAGTAACGACACAAGTGACTGGTTTTTTTCAGTTAGAAAATAAGGAAACTCAGTTCTAATCAAGCATAACTCAAAGCTTAAGAAGTTTTTATTTTTTGCAAGCATTGTTTTTGTGACAAATTTTAAAATCGGATCATTTAGATATGTAATTTAAAACGTAACAAATAAAAAAAATAAAAGTAGTTGAAAACTGCTCAAAGGTTTTTCTTCTTGTTGTCGCAGCGGATTTCTATAACGTTCTCTTCCGTTGTCCATCCGTAAACATTTTTTGGTCCGATGACCGTGGTATATAATGACAGCCTCACTCTCTCTGATGTCGGGGAAATCTATAAAACGGGCCTGACATCATGCCAAATGCTGTTGCTACCTTGATGACGGCCAACTGTGTATGGTAGGTAAAACAAGCAAGGAATCGAAAAAAACACCTAGGTCCTTTACCTGTTTTGACGCTTTAATTAAGTGGCAATGCATGTGGAAACTAAGTGAACTAAGAGATTTTATTTGTCTGGAGTGTACAAAAACGAGAAATGAAAACTAATAAAAGCGGCCTTCCCATTCCTTCTGGCCCTACATCCAAGATTTGTGAATAGGACAAAAACGCGCTCTTTGATTCTCTCTGACTTGATTGGGCTTGGCTGTCAAAAGTTCATGGTGTCGGTGTTGATTTTGATCAAAGCGAATTTAAATTTTAAATTTTGTTGAAAACAACATTTTCGCAATAAAATTAACTTTAATTTCCGTGTTAAAGTGCGCAAGAAAGAATAGAAAACCAAACTCACAAACATGCCAAGTTGTAATCAAAATCGGATAGTATTAACATGCCGTGAGAAAGAGGATGCTGTTAGTAACAAATGTTTAGATCAATATATCTCAAAAACGGTTATGGTTACGGGAAAAAGTTATAAAATCTTTTTTGTTTAGAATTTTTCAAACTACAAATTCGTCATACATTGTTTTTCTGAAGACGTGACCGTTACTGAGATATTTGGGAAAGGTCACTTTTGGTGACCTTTGACCCCATATAAAAAGTAACGCAGCGCTCGGATCGATGGGGACTTTTGACATTTTATTCAACACGCCATTACCAAGGTTCACACCAAAATTCAGCTTTCCCCTAATTTTTCCGAAGCACCATGTTAGATTTCCCCGGACTATAAGTCACGAAAAAAAACTGAACAGTATTTAAAATAGATATTTAGAAAGGCCAAAAAATTTTGATTGAATCAAAAGCTCTCGCACCATTAAAAAAACGAACAATGGGTTGCACCCGACTTAACTCTGTAGAGCTTTCGTCAATGCAGCAAAAAAAATTATTAAAAGTCCACTGCGGCTCGAAGCTGAGACTTAAAACTTAAACTAAAACTTATTTCGGTTTATGCAAAGCTTAATGATGTCATTTTCGATTTAGTTTAGCAATGAAATGCTGCCGCTGGTTGCTTAATTTAAACGTATATGACAGACATATCACTTATCAAATGAGCATTAAAAAATTTTCTTGTATGTTTTTTTTATTGTTTATCATATTTAATATTCATTTCTGTCAACAATGAGCAAAATAAACTAAAATAACAGTACAGGCTAACATACAAACTCCAAAACACCAAAACTAAAACTGAAAATAATGAACATGTTCATTTCTCACTTTTAGTTTCTGAAAGCTCAGCTTGACAAAAGTTTGAGTTTTAGCTAAAGCTTTCAGTTTCAGCATTCGGCCGCGTTTCCAATGCTGGAGTGAGCTTTCGCCGAATCTCAGAGCAGAGCTGGCCTGTTCCCAATAATGGATTTTCAAAATTCGAAAATTGTGATGACATTTTGTGCTTTGAAAACTCAAAGCTGTAGCACTCATTGCTAGTTTGGGGGCATTTTATGAAAAACTAATATAATCGGAATTTTTCCTAGATTTCCTGAAAACAAACGATTAAATCGATCAGATTAGCTAGTAATTTGTATAATGTATAATTGACATAAATAATAAATTTAGATGTTGTATAAATTAATAATTTGAATGTTCGCTTGTTCGCAGCACTTTCAGAACTAGGCCGCGTTTACAATGCTGGCGTGGAGTGCAATGTATCTGAACTAATATCATGAACTAAAGTTACCATTTTCAGATTTCTTTACTTGTTGATCGTTCGATATCGACTGAACTTATCCTGCGAGATTTTGTATCAGGAATTTCTGTAGGAATAAAATGAGTGGACAGTAATCGGTGCTGCCATTCTTAATTATTTCGAAGCAATGATTTTGGGACAGGTTTGGGTGAAAGTAAAAGTGCGTTTCGAGTTGAATGTGCAGATGGAGGTAACTGAGCTGAGCGTAATAATGTCATGGAAAATTACTCTTGGCCATTTAATAATTTCCAGTATTTTTGCTGAGCAAAAAGCACACTACGTCACTTTGAATCCAACATCTAGCTGACAATGGCGCTTAGATATGCGAATTACTTTGGATGAAAAAAATTAAACCATGCCCAGATTACTTGGCTGGGATGCGTATGACACCATGGCCAAGGAATTTATTACAATTCGATCAAGAAAGGCCGAATCATTTACCATTTAGATATGTGTAATGTGCTGAGGCTTGCAAGGAATACTTTAGCAGATTTTAAATTATCATTGATGCTGAACATTAAGTAGGTCTTTGACTTTCTTGAAAAGGCACGTAATAATATATGTTTATGGTATGTACTATTATGATACATAAAAGTTATATAAAATTCTAATGTAGAAAAATCATGCATAACAATTTTTTTTCAATCGATGTATTATTTATTGTGTTTTTTAAAGGCAAACTATTCTCATTTATTCCGTAAATTTAATTTTCAGCAGCATCATTGTCTTTATCAAGGGCTATATATGCTTCACCTTAAAATATCAAAAACTATGGTAACGTTAATGTTACGAAATAATTATAACATTTTACTCGAAATTTTAATGAGGCAAAATCTACGAAATTTTTTATTCATGACCCCCAGGAGAAAAAAGGCAAATTGAAATCGCATACGCCTTTGGTTCGTCCATTTGCCGGCAATGCCTACTCCAGCCTCACAACTTTCAACACATGAAATCATTCGAATTTGAATTTCGAAGGTACAACGACATCTGTCGTAACATATATTTGAATTTAATTTTCAATAACTATGCTTATCACAGATAGGTTATGAATTTGTTTCACTGTTGATTTAAATGCACAAATCATTCATCCAACTGTATTTTCTATGACATTATCTTTTTTGCCTTTTTTGCCTTTTTCGCCTTCTATTGGAAAGTAGTGAATTTAAAAATTCGAAATTGTCCGAAAAGCTTCACGCTGGATTTGAAATAGGTCCCACTCTAGAGTTCATCTACAGATTTTAGAGACTGATTAGAGAGAGAGGAAGATATGTGAAAGTGCATGAGAGCAAAAGTGTACGCAAACACATTTCACTCCAAGCCAGCATTGGAAACGCGGCTTTCTATTGCAGCAGCTGTATGGGAATACGCTGGCTTATTCTAAAACTTAAGAATATTTTTTTTAATACATAAAGCATTTTCGAGAAACACCTCGTAGATTTCATTTTAATGTTATCTCAAAAAACGCTAGGTGGCTCACCCGTATTTATCACAATGAAGTTGAGGGCAATGATTTCAACTGGGTTTGGAAAAATAGAAAAATGTACATGCAGTCAGGTGATTTTTTTAAATGGTAGAATGTGAGCTGTTTTGGAATCCTATGTAAAAAGTGATTGATTTGATGATAAACTGACATTAAATTGCATGATTTGAAGTAAAATAAAATAATCTTATATTTTGAAATTTTCACTTCAAATTAGAAAATGCATTCAGTCTGTGCTACCATCAAAGGGGCGAAAAACACTATTAAATAAGTCGAATCTACTGGAACGTCAAATTCAAATACTGCAACCTAGTTTTACGATTAGCTCCAGCTTTACTGTAACTTAACTATTTAACGCGAGCACTAAAACATCACTTTCATTGCGTAACATAAAACAACCGTTTTATATCTTGAGAGGGTAGAAATTTAATAATAGCAAACGTATTATTTTCAACTTACTCAATATCCTCTTCTTTCAAAACTATTATATTCCTGTAATAGAATTTTCAAGATTCATTTCATCCCCGCGAGCATACACCGGCTCCATTTCTTACTCCATTACATTGAATGTGCAACAAGCAAATCATATCTTTGTTTTGCTCGTAAGTCTTACAAAATGAGAGTACAGAGATACTGCTACTGTCAGTTACCGTGAAACTAACCATCTCAAAGGCCAAGTCATTCTCCATTTAAATGCTCCTCCAGATTCACTTACACGGGAAATATCTCAGTGCCCACTACTTGTACATTGTATACTCCCTGTTTCTGCTATGCTACAATGACAATATATTTATCAGTTGCATTCCCATAGACTTTTCGCAACGTCAAAGGATGTACATATCTTATTCATAGAACATCAGAGAATATTACAAGCAAGAAGCTTTATGAGATACTTGAGTACTTGTGACAGGCATTCGTTGCAGAAAGTAAGTATATAGTAAGTATATTACGTTGCACGGGCTTATGAACTGTAAATCTATTTGGGATGATCATAATAGAGATATTTGGGTGTACGTGATGTGAATGAAGATATGCCGGATTGTTGTCAAAGAGATTGAAGTTCTTTGCATGTAATGATAAATAAGATGTTTCATGGGAAAAAATGTGTTCTAGTGCGGTGAGTATGCGTTTGTAGCCAAAAATTAAAATGATGACTGAAAATCATACCATTATTACATATTTCCTCTTAATCTATTACGGGATTCGAGTATTAGCGAATCCGTTAACGTGCAGGATAAACGAAATAATTTTAGAAAAAAACCCGAGAGGGTGTAAATTAATAAAAAATCCTAAAAAACAAATGCCTGAAATATTACACAGGCAAAAAATCTTAAACTTTTGGACTGAGTTTACGGACTCAAAACAACCAGCTTTTTCTAGGCTATATGAATTTGCGAACATGGGAAGTATAAAGCTATCAAATAATATATAAGTGTTCAAATTTTTATTGAGAGCATATCTAAACTAAAAATTTTAAGATTTAAAGCTTGAATTATATTTTTAATTAGCACCAATCCAACAACCGGAACGACTGAAAAATATCGTTTTTATTCGTGCCCGGTGTACCGAAAGTAAAACATTCACATTAAAATCTCTTCCTTATGAAATCCAATATTGGGTTCTTAAATACGGATCTATGCAACCAAACCTTTTGATTTACAAACGCCAAGATTCAAACTGAACTTTCCTTAATCCTATGCAAAATCCCAGTCGCACATTTCAAAACACCTAATAAAATTCCCGGAAAAGCCCTCAGCACAAGTCTCCTCTGAAATATTATTCGAAATTATTCGTTCATATGGAATTCGTCGAGAGCCTTCGAGATTCGTTCATTAGACGTTCAGCTCAAGTGAAAATTCAAATGAAACTTCAGCAAAGCACTTTACGCCAACAGCTACGTTATAATATGAACGTTGAAAGCGGTTCGGAGGCAAACAAAGTACGGAACGGAAAAAAAGATATCCAAGCAAATGAAGTGCGTTTGTTTGAGCGGTAGGCGGAAGTCCGTGGTAGTGGGAGTATTGCTGCGAGGAGGAGTAAGTAAGTTAGATAAGTATAAGTACATATTCTGGATTTACACAATCCATTATTTCATTAAGATAAAATACTAACATTGTGTTCCGTTCTAGTCGTATGTTCCTTTGTACATGCCAGCATTGCGTTCTGAGTCATTAAACTACTCGGCACGGCACAAGGATAATGACGACTATATGAATATAGTTGTTGAAGAGAATTAGAACTTAGACGTAGACGAAGTGGTAGTGATGATCGTCATGGCACAGAACTACATGAAAATGTAACGTTTTGTATTTGAAAGGTAGGTTTATACTGTGGATTTCGCATCACATAGCAAAAGGTAGGAAGTTGCTTTAGATTTAGTTGCAGCGCTTTTATCCTATGTGTTTCTATCTTACATCGCTTCTATTCTATAGGCGGAAGACACTTTAAGAGGAAACTTTTTAATAACATCATGCTTTTCTTAATGCATGCTTATTTTGTTGGAATGTTCTGAATGAATATTTGAGCAAACTGGAGCTCTTGCGGTTAAGTACACGATATAAATAAGCAACTATACGAAAAAAATATAAAAAGATAAAGCAAATGGCCAGAAACAAAAAAAAATACTCTTTTATTTTTATTATTATTTAAAATTATAAATTAAAGTAAAACATTAATTGAAAAAGATGTAGCAGACTTGAAAAACAAAATTAAATATTAGAAAAACATGTAACTAACGCAAAAGCTCCTATTCGTAATAGATTCTCAACGAATTTACATATTAAAGTCGCACAATCTGAAATACAGCAGCTCTTAACGATTCAGCCCACAATGGGCGCAAAAAAATTGAAATTTTGTTCATGTAGATCTGGCCAAAATTTCGCTTGCCATCTATTCAGAATATCATCTTGTTGCTTTAAATATATCAAACAGATTTTTCATCATCTGATAAAATGCGCCAAATGAATGAATGAATATGAATGATATGAATCTTTTATCTACATATGATGGCTTTATGCGTGCATAAACAAAATGGGAGACCATCTTGAATACAAATGAGAATAACAATTTCCTTTTTGGATACTCATTTCTTACTTATATTTCCCCAAATTTTTTTAAAACTTACTTTTTGATAAATTGAAAAATTAGCCACACGGTCTTATCCTTATAAAAAACATTTAACATACATTGATACTTTGCTTAAATTTATGCAAAGTGATGGAAACATTAGGCACATTTTCGAAAGTGTTAAAATTTTGGAAATATTTTTTTATTTTTATTTTTTATTTTTTTGCTAAATATTAAAATTAACGGTAGCTTAATTTTACAGTCATTGATCATTGAGTTAGAGTGATTTTTTTTCTTCCTTTTTTTTTGAAAAATTAGCTTATTCTGAAGTTTGGTTATTTTTTGTTATGCCTTCGAAAACTGTGAGGAAACACATAAGAAAAATCCTGATCCTCTTGGCAATTATATGTTACATAAAAATGTATTCCAAAAGTTATAGCTCTTTTACAAATATCTATTTGAGAAAAAATGGTCAAATTGACCAAAAGTATTTTCAAAAACAGTTTTAAAAATGCCAGCTATTTTATTTTATGTTATGTATTTTATTTCTTTGCAGGCCGAAAGTGCTATCTTGTAAGAAAACAGTGAGAAAACTGAACATGTTAAATCAAGGTTTTAAACATATCAGCTAAGCAACACAAAATAATCAAGGCCAAGCGAATAACAAAAAGCAGCATTGTAGTTAAAAAATGGGAAAAAACTTATCAAGTGGATCCCAAGTAGTCCCGAAAACCCCGGGATTTTCGGGACTAGAAATTGGCCAGTATTTCAGGACACGGAGTCAAGCATAATCGGCAATCACATTACGGCAAGATTCGAAAAGTGCAAATAGAATCCATGTTTATGAGAAAGCAATTAACATGCAGGCTCACATCAAAATGCGTAAAGAATAGAGCAAAACAAACCGATGCAACAGTTAACAAGAAAATACAAAGGGGTTTGTAAATAAATTAGTATGGACTGTTTCGCATTTAGTGTATTCGTTACTTCGAATGATTTGAGGAAATTAATACTAGCAAATGCGTACACAGATTTCCCAAAATCCTCAACAACAATCGATGATAAGGGCAATGCAAACTGGATAAAGAAAATAATAAAAAATGAGATAAGACAGGCTAGAATCTCAGGTGAACGGTTCAGTTTGACGTTTGATGAGTGGACCTCGACTGCAAACAGGAGCTATATAAATATTAACATCCACTTAGTAAATTCTTACTGGAGCTTGGTGCGAGTAAGGATATCAATGACAGCTGCAAACTGCCTAGATATATTGAGTTTGATGTTTTTCTAGGAAAAGACATTGTTACCATCGTAACTGATGGGTCAAACGAAATGCGAAAAGTAGGCAGACTGGTTGATACAGACCAACATATTTGTTTGGCGCATAGCATTCACTTGGCAGTTTGCGATGTTCTTTATAATAGGAGTTCCATTCCAGATTAAAGAGTTGATGAAACAACTGATAGTCTGAACGACGACCACGAAGATTTGGACGGCCCTGAATCAACTTTCTACATTGAACCCGGTCGCCTGCAAGACACGCTAGTTCTGACAAAGGATTATGACATCAACGCATGCATAAAGAAAGTTCGTAAGGTAGTTTTATATTTAAAAAAAATCTCCAACGAAAAATAATAACGATTTTCAAAACCTTGTCAAATCTGAGCAAGGCATTTAACTGTCTCTTTTTTTCTGGATTGCAAAACAAGATTAAATAGTCTCTTGACAATGCTCGAACAGTTCTCCATTTTGAAATATAGTATACAGAAGGTATTAATAGACCTGCAATATCCAGAGCGATTAGTAGCAACTGAGTTTGATTCAATTCAGAAAATTATTGAAGTTTTACTTCCTGTAAAATTCACTGTGGAGGCCTTAAGTCACACAGATGCAAATTTATGCGCTGCTAATACTTCATTAAGATTTTTATTTAGGCTGTTAGGAGAATAATGGTCCATTCTTGCGAATGCTATGGAAATTGCAATATTGGACCGAACAAAAGAGCGTCAGTGTACCGAGCTATCTGGTATGTGACGCTATCTCCAATGAAAATTTACTAAGTGAAATAGAATCTCTATTTTTGAAACCAAGTAACGAAAATATTTAAAAAAAAAAAATACTTCAATGATTTAGATGCTGAGCCCTTTGCTTGATAGCCAAAGAAAGAAGAGAACCCAGTAGATACCCATATTGAATCAGGCGAGAGTGGTCGTCAATTGACGCTGCAACAAGAGCTGCAAAAGTATGAAAAACATTAATCATGAAATGCCGCAAGAAACTGATCTAATTAAAAACATTGCATAAGAAATTAATCTTTTGGAGTACCAATATTTATCGACACTAACAAGTATTGAGTCAGAAAGAGTTTTTTCCGCGGCATCCAACATCGGGAATAAATTTAGAAGCAGACTTGGAGAATATACTTGCTATTGCTATTGCTTCAATGTCACTTCCGAAAAAACCAATGAACTTTGGCAGAATTTTTTATATGTTTCTTTATTATGTATCTCAATTTTAAGAGTTGTGATTTGTTGTTGTAATTTGTAATAGCTGTAATTTTACATATTTGTCTTCATACGATCAACGTCTTGGATAATTAAAAGTATTGTTTTTATTTGCATCAATTATATAAATTAGTAATTATGCAGTAACACATTTTTATACAGTTTTGAGCTTACTTACTGTTGTAGTTTTAAAATGATGGCACATAATACAATCTGTTTATGAAAAACTTCCCTTATTTTGTTGTGTTTTTAATCCCATAATCCCGGGGGATTGAAAAACTGTTCCGGGATTGGAATCCCCAATCGCACGGTTAAAACAGCGCAGATAGTGTTAGTGTCAATTTATTCGAGGTTGCCAGTAAAAGAAACTGAATTAATAGCTAGAGACCACCAAACCAGGTCTGACTTCCATAATTCAAAAAGATTTCATTCCAGTTAAAAGGAAAAATGTTGATGATTTTTCAAGCGAGTAAACAATTTTTGTTTTAACCATAAGTGACAGATGATAAAACTCATATCAGTAAAATTTGAAACAATCGTCCAGAAAAAGTACAATGGTCTTGTATTTCAAGCAACAGTGAAACGCCAACTTTTTTCTCTACAGAAGTATAAAAAGAAATCACATTGCCACCTAATGGGTTACATTTAAACCTCATTATTGAGCTACCTGAAGCAAAGTAAACAGCCTTTACGCAAAACGCTGCACTAAACCCCAAAAAAACTAATTATATCTACCTGCGGTATCGAAGCAACAATCAAAACAAAATTTAATCCGAAAAACATCAAAAATAAACTAAAAATTCTAAATTTCAATTTGTTTTTCATGTCTGCAAAAGTTTTAACATGAGGAAAGTTTTGTTCATTCAGTATGAATTTGAATTGGAAATTCTTGAAAGTAGTTTCAAGAGATTTCACGTTAACATTTACCATAGGCTGTTTTAAAAGTCATAACGTTTTGAGAGAATAAATAACACTTGAAAAAGGAAAAATATACATATACACTCTCCTGGGATTTTTTGTTCGAAATTTCAGAAAGGCTTACATACAACAGCTTAAAACAAAGGCGACCCGAAATTTGAAATTTTTACTTGCATCAAAAATGTAGAGTCCACAAGGTTGGTCGCCGTGATCACAATGATCACGATGAACCATTCCTGCTTAGTGGTGTCACCATTGTAACGGAAATTTATCACTTCGTCTTGAACAATCGAGCAACACGTACACGTACGCCTATTAGGTATAGTAAATAAAGTAAGTTGTTGAATATAACCTAAGTTTTTTCATATCGTGTAGAAGGTGAAGTAAATTAAGTAGTCAATCCCTACAAAAACACTGAACTATGGTAAATTGAAGTGCAAAGATCATTGACACACAACATTTTGACACGATCAATTTCGATGTTTCTTTTCGCTACCTATTGTACATTTTTCTAGACCTTGTCTAAATAACGGGTTACATTCACATCAAGCGTTATGGTCATGTAATATTTCAACAGAATAAAGAGAGCTCCAATGAAGAATCCAGAATTATAAAAGCCTTCCAAAAGCAGTCACCTGATAAGTTTCTCCCGAAAAATAAGGTCATAGCCAACTCATACTATTGCAATAACAATGAACTTATTAGGGTAGAACATATCATAGACTTAAGTGTAACCCTAGATACCAAAATGTGCTTTAACTTGAAGTTCGACAAAGTCTTGTCGAAGGCGAGCAAACAATTAAGTTTCATTAAGAGGCGCGCTAAAGAGTTCAAAAACATTTGGGTTAGTAAGTCTCTATACACATCACTAGTGCGGCCTCTATTGGAACCACACAGCGGCAGGCTTGAATCGGTTCAGAAACAAATTTTACTTTTCGCATTGAAGCACTTCTATAATCCATGCGACTTTAATAATCTTCCCTCTTACGAATACAGACTTGGCTTTTAAACCTAATGACTCTTTCATCAAGAAGAACCTTAATTAGCGCATAACTAGCCTTTGACATCATTAATGGAACAGTTGGTATAGCAGCTCGCTCTAACAAAAATACATTTAACAATCCAACAAGACGGACTAGGCATACAACCTGCTTTAAGGAATACCAGCACCTTACAGCTTATGGGTGTAATGAGCCCATCAATAGGTGTTGTAGAATATTCAACAGTGTAAAACACAACTATTCTTCAGGTATCACCAAACATATCTTCAAAAGAGCTTGAAAAAGGCCCTATTAACTTCTTAACCTATTTGTTTCTATTCCTGATTCACCTGAATACAATAAATATCAACTTAAAATACTTTTATATTTTATTTTACTTCCTGCATTATGTATATTGTATGATGCCTTGTTTGGCAAATAAATAAATAAATAATTGGATAGCCCTAGTTTTTCGCAATGGTTACTAAATATTTTGAAATTACTTCAAATCTTTTTTCTTGTGGATGCTATATATCCTTTTTATCTACATACTTCAAGCTTAAAACTAGTTTTCGTCTAGCGTCAATGATGGGTTTACCGATGTTCCTGTTCTATGTAAAAAAATTCCTCTTTTATTAAAGAGGCTTAATTTTGCTTAATCTTTTCGCTGGTAATCTCGCACTGTTTGGAACGATTGCTCAAAGATTGAATCCTGCTTTCATCTAACTTTGTCGAAAAATATTTTCCGAAAAAAAAACAATCTTCAACATACATAAATTCTTTACATTAGACTATCCCTAACATGTTTGATTCTTCATTGTACTTGTATTTAGAACTTTGAAAGAAGCTCAGATTTGGATTTCGTCAGTCATGTTTTCTTTTCCGAATTTCCTGCACTGACATTATTTGTGAAAACAATAAGCTTTTCAGTCCTGCATGGGAAAATCTATTACAAGGACATGCCAATCTCTCAATTACTCGAAAAATTCTAAAAAGTTAAATCCACACATATTTGTTATGATAACAAATTTTATTTGTTTTCTTTACAAATGAGTAAATACTGCATTTGCAAAGTTACGGACGGGAATAGAAGCAAAAAATCATATTTTTGAAGTATAGTGTCAATTCGCAAATTTAATTTGTATTTATTCATTCCACGCTTGTTCACTCTTCGCTTGCTCAAATGAATCTTTAAAAGTGTTCATCCATTTCACTCTTTTTACAGCATTAAGTTGCTGAGCATCCAGCAAGTTCATCAGATAACAAAGAAAATTTCTCATAAGTTATGTAGAAAAACGAGATTGCGCTTTTTTGTATTTAACAAATATTTATTGTCCTTAACATTTAGTACGACGATGCAATAGAAGAAGAAAAACCTGATAAAATGGGACACTTTTTTTGCAATTCTATGGAGAAGAGATTTAGTTCTACCAGAGAAGGCATCCAATTATAGAGAAGCTTAATAATTTTTTTTATTAAATCCATTCAATTTTTTCCACCTTTTACAATTACCAAGTTTCTTTGATAATTCTAGGCTAATAGCTTGATGGATGGAGCTCTAGTTTATGCTTGAGCGTATTTCAGTCGAATATAAAATATTCTCAATCAATCACAAAGTAAATCTAGACTTCCATTTAACATTTGTCACCTGTAACACACCCGAAGCAAATACTAGTCTCAGATCCATAAAAGTCAGAATTGTTGCAGTATTGCAATGTGACTATCAAAATGAAAAAAATTGAAAACATTTAAAATTATTTTTATTTTTTCGATCGTTGGATTTGAATATTTTAGTATATTTTCACCTAAAAAAAATCATCTAACAATTTGAAAAAATGATACAATATTACAAAATGTTTCGAAAAAAAATCAAAGTGCCGTTTAAGAAACAACTAATTCATTAATATCTATGAAATTATTTTCTACTACATTTACTTCTAGAAAACAACGCTTGTGAACAGACCTTTAGACCCAACCACAAAACATTTTACGAACCGTCACATCATTATGAAATTTCACTCCCTGGTTGTCATACCATTTCGATGTGATTATAATGGATTTCAATTATGTACCAGCAAACAACAGTTCTCTAATGTCACCATCTCATAATATCATATGGCCGCGAAACACATTAAGCCGCACCAGCAAAAGCCATAATATCTGCCTCTTTTCCAAACCAGCCAAAACTATCTCACAGCCTGGATAATTGCGTGACATTAGAATCTATTTGCTGGTCCTATTCGTTACGTGATCCTCCAAGTAAAGTGTCTACTTTTCAGCTCAGTAATTTAACACCGAGCTTCAGCGATTAATTAGAAGCAAATCCTTAGTGCGAGGTCTTTTGCAGGCACGGGCGATATCATGTGATGGTCACCGGATGGGTGTGATAGACGTTTTTGTTGCGTCCTAGTTTTTGGTCCCGCGTAGAATGCGCCCCACAATCAACTCGCGCTATTGATTCATCCCTTCCCCCTTGATTAAAGTGTTTTGTCCCCGACAAAGTGAATATGGTAGGTTAAGTTGCAGGACCAACAGCCAAGTATGTATGGCTGCCCGAAAAATTCCACATTCTTACATGTGGCGTTACCACTGTTATCGTCAAACGAGCGTAGGACTTAACAGCAGTTCGGGTCTTATCTCTGGCAGACAGCGATGCAAGATTTTCTTTTCTTATTCGTAATTGCTTGATAAGATTGTATGTCTGTCTGTCTCCCCAGCTGTCTACTATACAACAAAATGCGAGCCAATGAGACGTTGTAAGTAGTTTGAAGAAGAAAAATTGCTCAACTTAAGGAAAACACACGAGCACATCGTAAGATGATTTCGCATGAGATTGCCAAGAAAGTATCTACAATTTGTGTTCAGTATGTTTATTTGATGTTGTGCCTGTAATACAGTGCATTCATTATTCACTGAGATTGCGAATGGTGTTGGTGGAGGTTTGGATATCAGCGAGACAATGTGATGAAAAATTGCATGGTCCAAAGATTGTAATGTTGGTCCTTTATGCGGGCATTGTGCACATGAGTAGGTAAATGATACAAAAGATTGATTGATTATGTATGTGAAAGCTGGCTGGGAAAAAGTTCAGCTGATCGTAGAATTGTTTTTGTTATATTTTGTGGAAATCTCAAACAAATTTAGGACGATTAGTCAAATATAACTACACAATTGTATTTGAAAGAGTTTAATTAACAAGTCCAACATGAATTACTGTTGAGCGAATATTTTATTTCTATATATTTTTTTTATTTTCAAAAAAGTTCGTCAAATACAGATTAGTAGCATTCACATTAAAAAAAGATTAAAAACTTACAGACAAATCAGTTAAAGTGGACTATTTTTAGCTAAGCTCTTTTTTTAAAGACGATAAGCATAAATTAAAGTCAAATTGATGGTAACCACTGTTCAAAATTTCTTTTAATGAACGAAACGGGCTCATTAAAGGCGTAGTTGGTCTGATAGGCAGGGACAGATAAAATGTTGACGTGTTTCAATCTGTGACCCTTGATATTGAGGTCAAATAAACCTAAAAGGTGTTCAGATGAAATATTACCCATGAGGAGCTTAGCAACAAAGATCGTTTTGAAATTTTCACGTCTGTTATTAAGTGTATTCATGACCAGTTAGTTAAGTCGATCAATGTAAGGAGGCAAGCGAAGAGGATCTGACCAAACAAAGTCACGCAAACAGAACCGTATAAATTTTTTTCTGAATGGACTTGTGGGGACCACAAGGTTGCCCACCATATCACAGTGGTACCAATAGTACCCGCACTACTTCGTCGTCGTCAGTACGCAGAACTTGACTTTCGATCTCTTCATCTTCAGCAGCCGACCGACGAGGTCGTGCCGGAGCGCGCTCGCAGTTTTACTATTCTGTCTATTTTAAGTTTCGTTATAATAAATCATTTCTTGTTAATGTTTTTAGTAGTATGTGTTTACTTTTATTCTATAACCATAGCCCATCCGCTACAGACTCGATACGTATCGGTCTTACTAGCGCACAAAAAAGAATCTTAGTAAGATGTATGACATGAAACTTTTTGAATCGCCTCCTCACAAATCCCAAGGTAGATGAAGCTTTTAATAAGATGGCGTTAATATGATCGTCAAAAGTAAAAGAATTATTTAAAAGTACTCCTAAATCGAGTACTTTGTCAGAATACCTTAAGGGAATACTATTCATAGAGTATTCAAAGCTCAACGGATTAATTTTACGCGTGTACGAAACAACGGTACACTTGTCAATATTAATGGCTAATTTGTTAGTGTCACACATGAATCAAGGAAACAAGATTACGACAATAGGTTTTCGCTGTTCGGCGCTGCATCTTATTTCGTCACGTAGCGGAGACCGGCGAATCAGGGAAAAATAGTCGAGTGTCTGAATTTTATTGAATTTTTCTTTTCATTGTATAAGATATGTAAAAGACAAAGTTAGAGAATATTTTTTTATTGATTTACTTTAAATTCTTGACAAAATGAATAGTTACGGTATAATTTAGATGTAAGACAAACTTAATCACAGATAGGAACTTAAGTATTAATTTATAATTACAGGTGCATATTAATATAATCCGCAGAAGTATTGTCAAGAAATATTTATTAAAATTTTGTTTATATTACAATTAAAAAAGTCATAACTGATTAATAAAATATAAAAAATGTTTCAGTTTAAATTTTTTTTTAATTTTCGTTTTTTGGACTTATCATATTCCTGTGTTTCATTGTTTAACTTACGAATTCTGAAATACATTCGACTCCTAAAAAATAGTTTTTTTGCTGCAACATCGCAATCCACGTCCCTTGCCATATCCAGCATCCTTTTAATATAATTTGTCCTAAAGTCCAAGGAGTCGCCGTTAACGGTTGTAAATATTAAATCCAAAGCCGTTATGTGCTCCATAAAAGCTTCTGTTGGCTTCGATAGACCTCCTTCTGAAACATGATTTGTCCATGTATACGAAGTGTCCACTGCTGAAATGAAAGAGGCAACTGTTACCGATATTCTTTCTTGGACCCCAAATCGATAGTTTCGGGGGCCTAGCCTCACCGGAGATGGGGGTGGGTCGGGCGCCACTCGCTTCACGGCCCCGAAACTGCGCTTGCCGACGCTCGGAAGCGAGAATATGCGACGGTTTCGCGTAATATGTATAGCACAAAGAAAAACACGCTAGCGGTTTCCAAGAAATTCATACACAATAGTTTATTAACGAAGGTTCCTAATTAACCTATATCGGCACTTATGCCCTACTTTATAACGGCGCCGCGAAAGTTACACTCTATCACTTCTGATAACCTATTCTATGTATCACATTCATCATCTATCTCGTATTTTCCAAATTTCGGTATTAAACAAGGAATAAACTTAAACTACTTACAATTTAATCTCCAATCAATCTCCTCCCGCAGCGGATTCGTCGTGATTCGCCGTCACTTCGCCGATAATCTCCTCAATAACTCGTTCGGTAGTCTCGATCTGCTCCTCAATCCTTTTTCAACCGTCGTCGCTTATCGAAAGTTATTGTTTCCTAACCGCCAACCGATAAGCTTTTTCTTGCCAGGTGCATGTGAAAGAAATAGATGTTCGATCGCTCGTATTTCGTCCCAAAATCTGCTCCTCGTTTCTTTTACATCCGTCGTCGCTATCGAACGTTATGGTTTTCTAATCGCCAATCGACAGGCTTTTTCTCGCCAGGTACATTTGAAAGAAATTGATATTCGATCGCTCGTATTTCGTCCCAAAATCTGCTCCTCGATTCTTTTACAACCGTCGTCGCTATCGCAAGTTATCGTTTTCTAACCGCCAACCGACAAGCTTTTTCCCGCCAGATACATGTAAAAGAAAAATATTCGATCGCTCGTATTTCGTTCAACAATCTGCACCCTCGTCTATTCCTTACCATGTCCAATCAACAAGAGGACGAATTATATCTTGCACACCTCGCAAGTAGCCTCGGCTTTGCTTCCTGATCCCGCTTAGACGGGATCTTCGATTCTCCGTTTGGCGATAAAACCGATTGCCCCCATGCATTTCACATGCATTTCAAATGCATCTAGTTCCCGGTCATTGCACCTTCTCATTCGTGTGCATTGCCGCAAGTGCATTTGGTCATTGCACTTTGCATTGCGCTCAATCCACTGTAATACATGTATGGCAACGCCTCGGTGCATCTCGGAACGCGGTCCGTTCCGCTGGCGTTCCGCCCGGTTGTCAATTACACACGAACTGTCAAATCTGTGTTTTCGTCTGTCGCCGCATTTGTAATCTATGGAATACTTGCTCAGGTTGTAAACATTGTCGCGCATTAAATCCTCAGTAATTTCTGAAATGGAATGTAAATAATCGTGCGGGAGTGAGTTCTTCAGGATTAGAAGACTTCTCGGTTTGAGCAGCAGTTTGCATTGCAGTTTGCGTTTATGTTTATCGTTTACGTTTATCTCAGGTGGTCTATAGAACTCAAGTATGGTATGCGATCCGCATGAAATTGTGTTGTCAGTAGGATAGAAGAGCGGCCCGCCGGTATGGGGCATTATGCCTGGCCCCGCCAGGTATTCGTTGACTAGAACATTGTTTGCTTTGCATGATTCAAAAATACCTAGATTATTAACCACGCCAACAAATACTTGCAACCAATCTGGAATCACTTCGACAATCATTCCATTTGGATGTGGAACACCGCCATAATTAATGAGCCGCCGATGCAATAGCTGTGTCCACTTAGGTTTGGGTGCATTTTCAACTTGCTGTAAAATTCGTTTCTCTTCTTCTGATGTAATGAAGTTTGGTATGAACATGGCACTTTTGGACAATTTCAAACAAGAAAATCATTGAAATCCATCTTGCAAATCGCTTCAGTCAGGTGAGTACGTTGATCCTATTGTTTATTCGGGACGGTTATATGGGCGACTCGGCCTCACCAACAGCTTTGGAGGAATGCCGGGTCCTGACGAGTGCGCGCCTTGATTTTGATGTTGGCCGTTCTTGACAGGGCTCGTCGAGACTCGAAGCCTACTCCACGACTCGATGCTATTTGTGATACCGCGCTATGCCCTACCTTATTATATCTTACTTTCTATTTCTTTCTTGATTCTTATTACCGACCTTACATTTACATAGCTTGAAACAACCTTCGACTCCCTACCGCAAGCGTGTCCGCGCCAATGAAGTAGTATGGATTTCTATCTGCTACCGGTACGGCTCGCGACGTGATCGACCGTGACACCCCCCTCTCTTCAGAGAATTCCCTGGGAATTCTTGACGCTATTTCTCAGAGACGCCACGCGAAATTATATACTAACCCCGAGTTTTATATTTCGGTACGCTTTAGCTTATCGTACAACAATTTCCGGTCGTTGATATTCTTTATTTGAATTCTGAATTGCACATTCACATCACAAATCCCAGACATACCTTATCATGCATGCATATGTGTCACGACTAATAGCTCTAACTGGTGTTGGTATCTGTGCCCGTAATATTTCAATATTCTAATACGACCTGAACTCAATTTTAGGCTAAAAACCAAAGGACATCAAAAAAAAAAGGAAAAAAAACGAAGATAAAAAAATACGAGAGGCGCAAAAACAAGACAAAAAAGGAGAAAAAGGAAAGGAAAAGATAAAGATCAACCCTACTCAACAGAGGCACGGAAGTCACGCCCCCAAACTATGGTATATTATTTCAGTTTTATCTCATTCATTCTAACTCATACGACTAACTCCTCAAAATTTACTATTAACTAATACTAGGCTTACTTCTACTAACCCTTCACCAAATATTTTTTTTTTTTTTTTTTTTTTTTTTTTTTTTTTTACAACGCTTAATCACGGAAGTTATTCAATAATATTAATTCTGTTATTGTAAAACTAAATCCCACCACCATTTCTTTTCCATTGCTTATCGCGCCGGCATCCCACCACCACAGAGTCTAATGGCTAACCTTTCAAAAGAAACGTGTATCTAAACTCGAAACCCGCCACCAAAATCCATGCTAATCACGTTCGCCTTCCACATACGTTTTGAGGTCTTTCGCATGCCAAGTGCCTGCATTTTTACCTTTTCCGTCGACCAATTCGTATGTCCACGCTGATGTCTTCCTTCTCAGTGTGAAAGGTCCGATGTATGCCGGGGCTAATTTAGCTGAAAAATTTTTACTAGCATCCGACAAAACGTAGTTCTTACGCCAAACTCTCTGTCCCACCTGAAAGCTCTCTGTGCGTCGGCGAAGATCATACCGCTTTTGACTGGAAACCGCTGCCCGTTTCATCCTCTGGACCACCTCCTCCCGTATCTTTTCCAAATTAATTGCGTTTTTGACTGGTGAAAACGCCTCTTGCACTCCTGCTGGCCGCTCCACATCCTCCCTAAATGTGACCATTTCTCGCCCAAAATTTAAAAAGTAAGGAGTGAAGCCCGTGACTTCATGCTTATACGTTCTCAGCGCACACGCGATTTTACTCAGGTATTGGTCCCACGAGCGATGGTTCTCTGACGCGTAACATCTCAACATGCATTTTATGTCCTGATTACGGCGCTCCGCCGGGTTAGCCTGGGGATGGTACAGCGCGGTGAAACATATCTTAACGCCATACTCTTCCACCGCCCGCTTGAACTGCTTTCCCCGGAACTGCACCCCATTATCGCATATCAAAGCCCTGGGTACTCCATACACCAAGAAGACGTTCTCTTCCAACAACCGGAAAACAGCCGATGCCGTCGCTGTCCGTACTGGTAATATTACCGAGTACTTGGTGACATAGTCTACAATCGTGAGAATGTAGGTGTACCCTCTCGTTGACCTAGGTAATGGTCCCACTAGATCCACGCTGATCAGTTCCCATGGCAATTTGGCCTCGCCAGCCCTCGTAGACATCAAGCCGATCGGTGATTTTCTCTCCACCTTGCAGGTTTGGCACACGTTACAGGAACGTACATATTTCTGTATGTCTCTCCGCATCCGGGGCCAGTAGAAATTTTGAGCAACGCGAGCCAACGTTCGAGTAGCACCAAGATGTCCCGCCTTCGGGTCGTCGTGACACCGGAACAGTATGGAACCCCTTTCCGTTTTCGGAACTACCCTTTTCCAAACCGGGTTGCCGTCCCTCTCGCTCCCATAGCCTGGTAGCTGCTTCCACAGAGTATTCTCGACCACTTTCCAATTCGCAAACTTACGCGGATCGCTCCGAACCTTCTCCAGCATTTCCACAAACCATCGCTCTGGCGCCGGGGAAGCCGCGATGTCTCCCACCTCCGCAACCGCTCGAGACAGTGCGTCTGGCACCAAATGTTCCTTCCCTTTCCGATGAACGATCTCAAAGTCAAATTGCTGGAGGCGTACTGCCCATCTCGCCAACCTGCCTGACGGGTCCTTCAGCTTGTTTAACCAGACAAGGGAATGATGGTCGGTAATCACGATGAAATGCGTCCCCTCAATGTATGGCCGTAACTTCTCTATGGCCCACACAACCCCTAAGCACTCCCTTTCGGTGACAGAATAATTTCTCTCCCGTCTCGACAAAGCCCGACTCAAATAGCAGACCACTTTCTCTCCTGATGGGTGAGCCTGACTCAAAACAGCCCCTATTCCGACATCCGATGCATCCGTCTGCACTTTAAAGGGGAGGTCGAAATCAGGACAGGCTAATATCGGCGCGGCCATAAGTTTCTGTTTGCACGCGACAAAAGCCTGCTCACATATATCTGACCATATAAACTTACGTCCTTTTTTCAACAGATCATTTAATGGCGCGACAAGAGTGGCGTGATCCGGGATGAAACGCCTATACCACGACACCATACCGAGTAGTTGTCGGACTTGTTTGACTGATGTCGGTTTAGGAAATCCCTTAATCGCCTCAACCTTCTCTGGATCTACATGCAGACCTCTTTCATCCACTAGGTAGCCTAAATACCGCAATTGAGCCCTACAGAATTGGCATTTCTCTTTCGATACTCGCAGACCTTCTTCCCTCAACCTAGAGAAGACCTCTCGCAGTACTTCCAAGTGTCGCTCGAACGTTTCCGTGACAATAATGATATCGTCTAGGTAAGTGAAAACGAAAGGTTCAAGAGTAGGCCCTAATACCGTATCAATTAACCTTTGCCAGGTGGCTCCTGAGTTGTGGAGACCGAAAGGCATGCGCCGAAAATGAAATAAACCCCTACCCGGCACGGTAAAGGCAGTGTATTGTTGAGATTCCTCCGCCATGGGCACTTGCCAATACGCCGACTTCACGTCCAGCGTCGACAGATATTTTGCATTTCGTAGTTTGTCGAGAGTTGCCGAGATATAAGGTAACGGATACGCATCTTTTTCCGACACCGCGTTTACTTTGCGAAAATCAACGCAAAATCTGTAGGAACCGTCCTTTTTACGAACCAACAAGATCGGGGAGGACCAAGCACTTTTCGATGGCTCAACCACTCCCATTCGCAACATATCGTCCAACTCTAGGTTTATTTGTTTTTGAACTGCGGGGGAAACGGGATAATATCGCTGCTTGATTGGTTCCGATTTTGTCTTTATGACGTGGCTGACAGACTTCGCGCAACCCAAACCATCCCCCATCAATTCAAACTGTTGCTCTAATAGCTCCGACAGAATCTTCACCTCACCCTGCGTTAAGTGTGACCAACCTCGTAGCGCTTTCCCGGTTCCTGACTCTACAGTGGCCACGGAGGTCCATTGTTGCCCCTTCATATCAAGCACGACTCCAAAAAGCTGCCAAAAATCTACCCCTAGGATTACCTCTTGTGGAATTGCCGCGATCACCAGTACTTCTATCACATATTTCCGCCCCCTTAAACTGAATTCTAACCTTGCCACACCATCTACAGCGCACGTCTCTCCATTTGCCAGCCGCACCTCCTCTACTCTGTCTCGGTCCAAAATCAACCCTTTGGCTTCCAACCGTGACCATCCCTTCTCTCCCAAGATCGTACGACTCGCGCCCGAGTCCAGAAGTCCCTCCATTTCCACACCTTCTACCTCAACTTGCAAATGCGGTCGACTATCCTCGCCGCTCTTTACCAAGGCGTAGTCCACGTTCGCCGAATGAATCACTTGCTGCGGCCTCATCTTCGTGCTCCCTCTGCCGCTTAGTGAGCACGCCGGTCGTTTCCCGATTCTCGTTGATCCGTACGTGCTCGCACCACGGGATTCCTCGCCCTGGATCGGCACGTGGGACATGCTGCTCGCATCACCCCTTGTCTGCCACAACCGAAACATCGTCTGGGCTCCGTGCACTCTCTCGACAGATGACCATCCTTCCGGCAATTCCAACACTGTACTCGCCCGTTTTCGGTCAGTACAGCTATCTGCCCCGAAGTCTCTGCTCCTACGTATGCCAAGTCCGGCTCCAAACAACGTCGCGCTCGCGTAGGAGGTGGCACAAACGCTGCTACTGACGCTCTGGTGGCATCTAATGTCCGCCCCATCCTCACTAACTCAGCTACCGACGTGATAGGCGTTAGACTCAACTGCTGCTGGTAGAAAGGGGCAATGTTTCTACGCAGCGTTCTTAACTTTTTCTCTTCCGAGTAGTTGGTCCTCAACCGGCTGAACAGACGCTCCATTACCGCCACGTATACTCCCATTGACTCGTGCTCTCCCTGGGTGCGCCTTCGGATCTCATCACGCAGGCGATCCTCATAATCTGCTGGCAAAAACTCTGCCTTCAGTTCCTGCACCAGCTCATCCCAGCAACTGACCAAGTCACGATTCGCCCGGAACCAAATGAGAGCCTGCGATTCAAATAGATCCACTGCTGCTCTAAAAAGTTGCGGCTTTGTAAGTCCCCTGGCCTGCCGTAATTCCTCCACGCGCTCCAAAAAAGCACTCACTGATCCGGTCGAATCCCCACTGAATTTAATCCCCCATTTTGCCACCTCCGCTAGGCTCGGAGCTCTCGACGCCTGCGGCGGAGACATCACCGGGACATGATTCGCTGTCTCATCTTCGCCGTCGCTGGATTCTTCCGTGTTCCCGACCAACGTTCCCATCGAGATTATCAACCGGTTCCGTAACATCTTCACGCCCTCCTTCTGTTCCTGAGTGATTGCCTTTACGTTACCTAGCCGGCGGAAACCAAACTCAATTTTCACTCTCGCTTTAATGTAGTCTGAAGAGGTCTGATCCCCCGCAACTCTTGCTACCAAGTCTTCAATTTCCGACACTTTCGCAGATAATTCCAAAAAATCCGTATCATACTCATATGGATACTCTGCCGCCACGTAGGACGTGTCGGACGCCGCCTCTGCCTTCAACGTACCCCTCAACGTCTTCCGCATATTGTCGACGGTATCCTGTGGAAAGCCCCGAATAGCGAGCTCATATGTGAGCTCGTCCTTGCTCAAGCGATCAACTAAAATCTTCATCGCACTGAACTCAAAAGAACAAATTCTTCTCAGACTGGTCAGTAGCCAACGAAACCGCCAACACCGCACTCTCTATATGGTTTATCCCTCAATTCCAATGTAACTAGTTCCTAGACCCCGAAAATCTAAAATCAACCCCCCAGTGACTAAAATACCAAAACGTGATAGATCAGTGCTCGACTTTTCGCTCGATCCTCTATTCACGCTCTCTACTCCCGCACAGTTCTGTCCTGAAAATCCGACCTCTTATTGCTAGTAACAATACTACTTCACACACCCAAGCTTCAATATAAATTCACTATATCCAAACTCATACACACTCTGCTCCAAAATTCAAATGAAATGCTTTTAGTTCTTTGATTACTCACTTTGGCACAAACACTCTAATTCACACAACAATGCTTGGAATCCAGAATTCAGATAAATATATATAGATATACGGTGATCAATAATGTACACTGCATCAATAATTGTTATGCAATATAACAAATAGAAAAGTATAATGTTCTAAAGCAAACAACCCCTACTTATCCCGCCACACGAATGGGGTGAATTCTAAATCAAATACCCGTTCCGCGATTTCTCTTCAAAAAAAATATTCCGAAATATGCCTTAATGGCTTCTTTCTTCCTGAATCTACACGCCTACCGAGCCTCCCACAATTTGGGACTTGGCTAGACAAAATTTTCCACGTACCGTTACGTACCGTTACTTCCGTTATGCCCCACGTTGGGCGCCAATTTGTTACCGATATTCTTTCTTGGACCCCAAATCGATAGTTTCGGGGGCCTAGCCTCACCGGAGATGGGGGTGGGTCGGGCGCCACTCGCTTCACGGCCCCGAAACTGCGCTTGCCGACGCTCGGAAGCGAGAATATGCGACGGTTTCGCGTAATATGTATAGCACAAAGAAAAACACGCTAGCGGTTTCCAAGAAATTCATACACAATAGTTTATTAACGAAGGTTCCTAATTAACCTATATCGGCACTTATGCCCTACTTTATAACGGCGCCGCGAAAGTTACACTCTATCACTTCTGATAACCTATTCTATGTATCACATTCATCATCTATCTCGTATTTTCCAAATTTCGGTATTAAACAAGGAATAAACTTAAACTACTTACAATTTAATCTCCAATCAATCTCCTCCCGCAGCGGATTCGTCGTGATTCGCCGTCACTTCGCCGATAATCTCCTCAATAACTCGTTCGGTAGTCTCGATCTGCTCCTCAATCCTTTTTCAACCGTCGTCGCTTATCGAAAGTTATTGTTTCCTAACCGCCAACCGATAAGCTTTTTCTTGCCAGGTGCATGTGAAAGAAATAGATGTTCGATCGCTCGTATTTCGTCCCAAAATCTGCTCCTCGTTTCTTTTACATCCGTCGTCGCTATCGAACGTTATGGTTTTCTAATCGCCAATCGACAGGCTTTTTCTCGCCAGGTACATTTGAAAGAAATTGATATTCGATCGCTCGTATTTCGTCCCAAAATCTGCTCCTCGATTCTTTTACAACCGTCGTCGCTATCGCAAGTTATCGTTTTCTAACCGCCAACCGACAAGCTTTTTCCCGCCAGATACATGTAAAAGAAAAATATTCGATCGCTCGTATTTCGTTCAACAATCTGCACCCTCGTCTATTCCTTACCATGTCCAATCAACAAGAGGACGAATTATATCTTGCACACCTCGCAAGTAGCCTCGGCTTTGCTTCCTGATCCCGCTTAGACGGGATCTTCGATTCTCCGTTTGGCGATAAAACCGATTGCCCCCATGCATTTCACATGCATTTCAAATGCATCTAGTTCCCGGTCATTGCACCTTCTCATTCGTGTGCATTGCCGCAAGTGCATTTGGTCATTGCACTTTGCATTGCGCTCAATCCACTGTAATACATGTATGGCAACGCCTCGGTGCATCTCGGAACGCGGTCCGTTCCGCTGGCGTTCCGCCCGGTTGTCAATTACACACGAACTGTCAAATCTGTGTTTTCGTCTGTCGCCGCATTTGTAATCTATGGAATACTTGCTCAGGTTGTAAACATTGTCGCGCATTAAATCCTCAGTAATTTCTGAAATGGAATGTAAATAATCGTGCGGGAGTGAGTTCTTCAGGATTAGAAGACTTCTCGGTTTGAGCAGCAGTTTGCATTGCAGTTTGCGTTTATGTTTATCGTTTACGTTTATCTCAGGTGGTCTATAGAACTCAAGTATGGTATGCGATCCGCATGAAATTGTGTTGTCAGTAGGATAGAAGAGCGGCCCGCCGGTATGGGGCATTATGCCTGGCCCCGCCAGGTATTCGTTGACTAGAACATTGTTTGCTTTGCATGATTCAAAAATACCTAGATTATTAACCACGCCAACAAATACTTGCAACCAATCTGGAATCACTTCGACAATCATTCCATTTGGATGTGGAACACCGCCATAATTAATGAGCCGCCGATGCAATAGCTGTGTCCACTTAGGTTTGGGTGCATTTTCAACTTGCTGTAAAATTCGTTTCTCTTCTTCTGATGTAATGAAGTTTGGTATGAACATGGCACTTTTGGACAATTTCAAACAAGAAAATCATTGAAATCCATCTTGCAAATCGCTTCAGTCAGGTGAGTACGTTGATCCTATTGTTTATTCGGGACGGTTATATGGGCGACTCGGCCTCACCAACAGCTTTGGAGGAATGCCGGGTCCTGACGAGTGCGCGCCTTGATTTTGATGTTGGCCGTTCTTGACAGGGCTCGTCGAGACTCGAAGCCTACTCCACGACTCGATGCTATTTGTGATACCGCGCTATGCCCTACCTTATTATATCTTACTTTCTATTTCTTTCTTGATTCTTATTACCGACCTTACATTTACATAGCTTGAAACAACCTTCGACTCCCTACCGCAAGCGTGTCCGCGCCAATGAAGTAGTATGGATTTCTATCTGCTACCGGTACGGCTCGCGACGTGATCGACCGTGACACAACATACACTTCAAGCAGTTTCAATTGCTCCATTTTAGATCAGCAATTTAAGTGCCCGTCTGCCTAGATTTGCAACATCCAATAAACTCATTAACAGAAACATTTGGACACAACCGAAAACAGTACTCTTCATTCACCTAAAAACCAGTTAATTCCGGATGATTTCTAGGCGTGTTTGCATCTTATTTCGTCATAAGTAGGTGTGGCCACGCTCATGTCGTAACCTTTAGTACTTGATCCATGAGTGTCACACCAAATCATGATGCTATTTAGGTCAGCTTGAATTTCCAAGCAGTCATGAGTATAAGATACCTTTTTAATAATTTTGGCGTCATCTGCATATAATAAAATTGACGAATATTTCAGGACAAATGGTAGGTCATTTATATATAAAAGAAAAAGTAAAGGTCCTAAGTGACTACCTTGAGGAACACCAGATATGACATCAATTTCTGAAGAAAGGGCGCCACGGAAGGATACGCATTGGATACGACATTCCAAATAAGATGCTATCCAATAAATAAATAGCTGAGGAAAGTTAAACGAGGACAATTTTCACAATAAAATCGAACGATTCAGCTTATCAAAAGCCTTCGTGAAGTCAGTGTATATACAGTCTACCTGAAATCCTGCCTAGATTGATGGGATAACAATATTGAAAAACTCAAGCAGGTTGGTTGCCTTTCATGAAACCATGTTGGCAAGGAGATAATATGGATTTGCTATGAAACGCCACAACATTACTGATTATCGCTTCGAATAGTTTAGCAACACATGGAAGTTTGGCGATGGGACGATAGTTGCCTACAATATTTCTATCGCCTTTTTTCCAACCAATAGCAAAAATACCGAGCGACAGAAAAAGTTTAAATAGGTAAACAGGAATAAGAGAAAGGGATGACATATAATATTTTAAGATAGCATTAGGAATGCCGTCAGGGCCTGGTGTCAAATTATTGTCCAGCTTCCTAGAAAACGCTAAAATTGTATCTTCGTCTATAAACAAGTCTTTCATTCTCAAAGAAGGTGTTGGGATCATTGTCAAGTTGTCATTATAATTATTACTATTTGTAGAAGGTTCCGTATTGCATGCGGTACGGAAATGATTAGCGAAAATAAATGGCCATATCGTCTGAGTTAAACGTGGTGGAATACTCATTATGGTATCTCTTGGAATTAATAAAATTTCAAAACCTTCTAGACTGCTGTTGAAAAGTAGGATTTAGATTTCTAAGATGAATTTGGTACGCATTTTTGACCTCAGACTGATAAATATTTCTCAGCTCTACAAAAATCAAAAAGTCAGAAACAGAACGAGACGAGCCATATCTTTTCCAAGCTTTAGATTTTAAATTTTTTATGTGGCTTATTGCCTTCGATTTCCATGGAACCTTATTGCAATTATTAGGGAAAAACACTGGTACAAACTGAGCAAAGCATCCGAAAAGAATTAAATGAAAATCGTACACTGCCTTATTAATGTCTTTTTCTGACATCACAGGGGACCAATCACACCTCGCAATGAGACCATTTAGTACATTCAAGTCGACTTTCTTAAAGTTAAATTTTTTAATGTGATTTCAAATGCTTATTTTTTCTTTCCGTAATTGTTCGACTCCACAAATGAAACACGAAACTTTAGGAGAGCAAAAGATTTCAGCTTTATGCTAGGCATAAATTATCAAAAAATAATGGTAAATGCTTCTTCTATAAAAGAAACTTTTCGATAGATAGTATCATTAATGCACTGTTGATATTTTCATTCCATTGAAAATATAAAATTTCCTTAAATTAATGTTATCATAAAATCAAAAAGTTCAAATTCGGAAAGCACACTCTAAAATTTTTCCAATTCAATTGAAAAAATACTAAAACTCTTTTTGAATCCACCCCTCCACGAGCCACCACTTATTTTTAGTTCTTCTTCAATTTCGCAAAACTGACATAAAACATAAAACGAATTTGTGAATTTCATCTATCCGGCACGAAAATCATCTTCAACGGACTCTATTATTTCTACAAACTGCTAACCGCTACAACTAACATCGTCCATTTCCTGGTCGTTTTCCAAAAAAATAAATGATCCGAACAAAATACAAGTGTCTTCAGAAAACCCGTAAGCTCGTCGATTTCACACATACACATCCTTAAGTTGCTCCTAGTTTGATGTTGGCCGCCAGGCAAATGAGAAACGAAAGATAACATTCAAGTCTCGTCAGGAAATGCTGCTTGATGGTCACTTTTGCAAATTCATCAGTTTCCTTGTTTTCGACATTTTCGCTCGTATGCTTCATCTAGTTTACTCTAATTTTCTTTTTGGGTTTTCTTGCGTACGACGGACGACTACGATGAATGACTCTCTTCGTTTGATTCGTCGTCCATGCGGATTGTATTGAGGAATTGCTGTGGTAGCTGGTAGCGATAGTGTATGAAGGTACGGCTATTATGAAGTAGAGTTTCCTATTCAGGACGAGGCTTTTAACGTTTCCGTTTGATAAGCGCTACTACGAATTCCAATATCAGAGCGTCTATTATGCCGTTGATATGCGCTTCGTGATGAACTTTTATGGGACGAGTTATGGGTTAGTTAGAAGAGTAAAATGGGCATTAGAGGTTAGCCTGATCCGTATCGTTGGCAATTCAATGTGTATAGCATGCCATTGAAGCCTTTTGTAAAGTCAGGATATTGCGGTCGAGCTGCGTTCGATGGATGAGCTGTTCATTGGATGGAAACTTTACATTGGATTATAGTTAGCTTCTCGGATAGCATGTAGCAGTAAATTGAAAATTAGAAGTCAATTGAAATAAATAATCATATCTAACACAGAGTAGAAAGTGCTGAAAATGTCTAAAAAGTAAATGCATTTTGAAAAATATATAAGAAAATTTGTGGTAAAAATATTGCGTGAAGCTTATAAATGAATAAAATAAATACCTATGTGGTGAAAATAGTGATGGGCGTTTCTGTTAGTTTCAAAAAACGAAAACGAACTGTTTTTATTCTTAAAAAAAAAACAACTGTTTTTTAAACTGTTAAAATAATATCCCATCTCTTTATCGCGAGACCCCTCTACCAATAATTATCTTGAAACAAAAATCAATTAATATAAAATCCCTTCTGAACGTGATCGCAGTTGCTGACACGTAATGAAAAACATATCGATAGGGATTAAGTGGCAATGTTCTTCTTGTGCCTCTTACGATAAATTGCAGCTTGAACTCAAAAAAGCAAACATTGAGTACTTTTTGCACGAACAGAAAAGTAAAACGCCTTTTAAAGCAGTTCTCCTCGGGCTTGATGAGTACGAGCCAGCAAATATTAAAATTGATCTTCTAGCGACCGGTTTTCAATGCCTTGTCGTTAAGTCTGTTGTGACAAAAGACAAGCAAAACTTCTACATCATATACTTCGAAAGAGGCTCAACGACGCTGCCTAAACTGAGGCAAACAAAAAATGTTCTGTTCAACACCATCATCCGTTGAGAATACAAGCGTCACATCCCAAACAAAGTAACGCAGTGCCTCATCTATCAAATGCTCGGGCACGGAGCCAAGCACTGCAATGCTAAAACCTTCTGTCTGAAATGTGCAGGAAACCACCGCGAGGAAGACTGCACTTCCCAAACTCAATCAGTTTGTGCAAATTGCAAAGGCCCACACAAATTCACTGACCCTAGTTGTATACACAGGTTGCACTTCGTGGAGATGCGGAATAGACTAGGAACTCGCTCACAACTAAATATTCGCACCCATTCAAGCACCAAAATAAGAGCGCACCGAGCTGTCTGCACTGGCAATAGCACTAGCTACAATTTAAATGCAGCTGACTTTCCAACGCTACCTGGTAATCCAGATCTTGGTCGAACCAACGCTGTCTCTGGCTACGCTAATGCGTTAAGAAATACAAATTCAAATTCAACAGCCAGCTTATTTACATAAACCGAAATTAACTCTTTGGTTACCGAGTTACTATCACAGTTGAACTACTGTAAAAAAAAAATCTGATCAATTTAATGTCATTACTCAATTAGCGATTAAGTACTTGTATGCTGGTAAATAGCCTCACTTCACTGAAACTAGTTACCTGGAATGTTAGAGGTATTAAAGCTAAATTTATAGACCTATTGAATTTCGTAGATTCTGAAAACATAGACATTGCACTCATTACAGAAACATATCTGAAACCTGATCTAAGGTTGCCTGTTTCAAATTATCAATCCTTCAGGTGTGACCGGCCGGGCGATGCAAAAGGCAGAGGAGTATTAATTCTCATCAACAAAACAATAAACCACACTGTGAAATTATCTCCCATTTTAAAGTGTATTGAGCCTGTAGGAGTAGTAATTGAATCAAATGATCGCCCAATTACACTTTTTGCTGCGTACTTCTCTGGTGGAAATGGAAACTCGGAAAAGAAAGCTGCGTTTCGAAATAACATCGGTAAACTTATCCGCAGCAATTTCATACTGGGAAGCAATTTCATACATTGTCACCTCCAACAACCGCCGTCACTTGCTTTACCCTTCAAAGTGCACGTTTGTACCTACATCTACTAAAATGAGACATTCAACTATCGATATGTTCATAACTGACAGCTACCTTCTCGTTAATCCTATAACTCTAAATGCTTTAGGCTCTGCCATCTCCCAGTTATGGTTACGTGTTCAGCTACATCTCATTTCGCTGGCAGACACCTCGCATTTAATTACTCTAGAGCTGACTGGTCAAAATACAAAAAATATCTCAACAGATATCTTAAGCTCACAGCATCTCCTTTCATCAATATTCAGTCCACTGATGATATTTATCAGATCATCAAACTTTTTACTTCCCATCTTCGCATAGCAGCAAAGTCAGCTATCTCCCTTCGTGATAGCTCTGACCATCCACACAACTATCTCCCTAGCTATGTTACTAATTTGATAAAACTTCGCAACATTTGCAGAAGAAACTGGATTAGGTATCGACTGCCCTATTATAAGCGACAATTAGCAGATCTCAGCACCAAAGCATGAAATTAATAACTTTCGAAACAAAAAGTGGAATCATCTTCTATCTTCCTTTTCTAAGGCCTCTAAACCATTCTGGAAAGTGACTCAAATCATTGAAAAGAGAAATACCTCAATTCCGATCATGACGCATCGAAACGGCATGTGTAGCACCCCTGAAGAAAAAGCAAATGCTCTTGGTGATATCTTTTATGATAACCAGATTCTATCTCAATGCTTTTCTGACCCAGAAACAGAAAGAATTGTTAAATTCTCTGCTAAGAAAGTCAATGTATCCAATAATCAAAATATCCCATATGAACCTGTTTCTATCTCATAGCTCAGCAGCTTGATTGCTTCCCTTAAAAGCAAAAAATCCCCTGGTCTCGACAAGATTCACAACTTACTTATTGAAAATATGCCGAAAAATCCCCAGAAGTTTTATGTCACATCTATAACGTTAGTCTAAAATACTCTTATTTCCCTAACGCTTGGAACACGGCTAAAATAATACCCATCCTTAAACCAGGTAAACCGAATGATAGACTAGAAAGCTACCGACCAATAAGCGTTCTTAGTGTCCTAGGTAAATTACTTGAAAAAATTATTAAAACCAAACTGGATGCATTTATAAATTCAAATAATATTATTCCTAATTAACAATTTGGTTTCAGGGAGCAGCACTCTACAACGCATCAGATACTTAGGATAAGAAATTACATTCGCTCTAGTTTAAATAATAAACTTTCCACTGGTCTAGTTTTGCTTGATATAGAAAAAGCTTTCAATACTGTTTGGCATGACGATTTAACTCACAAACTTATCAAGTTGAATATCCCTTTCCCGCTCGTTAAAGCTATTCAGAGTTTCTTAAATGGTAGATTTTACACTTTTTACCTGGATAAATCTATGTGATCTCAGCGTAGCATAACTGCTGGCGTACCGCAAGGATCTGTTCTTGGTCCCGTCTTATTCAATAGGCGTGTTTTTTTGCTCGGATACAGAACAGAATATAACTATGCCGCAAAAACAACGATCTAGTATAAAAGAGCAGTGCATTCGCTAAGACTGACATAGATTGCTATATTCGCTGTGGTACCACAAAACAGCGGAAAATAACGGGAAAAAATAACGAGTATACACTACCACAATCGATAGAAAATAGAAAAAGAACTAACAGAAAATTACCTGTTTTAACTTTCTACACGTTATGAGGGCTTTTTCTAATTTCCTAACTACCAAAACATTCAACATAACCATGAAAAAACCAAAGCCACCTCACAGCAAAAAAAAAACAAATTCTCATGAGCTTTTCTTTTTTCTATCAGCACATTCTATAGTTCAGCACTTGAACTACAAATGAGGAATAGAATTTCTGTACCAGTGAATTTACTGGTGCAGGAGTGTTGTTGTTTCCAATGCATATACTCTATTCTCTGCTGGATAGAGGAGCAAAAAAACACGCCTAATATTTATTTATCCGATTTCCCGTCTCTAGTCAGAAGTTCTCAGCTAGCAATGTTTTCAGAGGACACTACGTTGTTTGCCTCAGTTTAGTCCCCGAACGCAATCCTTCCCGGCGTGCAAACATCGTTGAATTCTTTCTCAAAATATTTTTATAAATAGAAAATCAAAGTCAATGCTAGAAAATCGCAGGCAGTTTGCTCTACTCGGAAAAGAGCTTCCAAACACTTACCTGAAGCCAAACTGTCGCTATCCAGAATTGACATTATATGGTCCACGTGTTGCAAGTATCTCGGAGTGTTATTTGATCAGAAGCTTACCTTCAATTTGCACATTTCAAATGTAGTTGATAAAATCAACGTACTTACTCGCGTTTTGTACTCTTTCATTAACAAACGGTCTGAGCTAAGCTATGGCAACAAAATGCTTATTTTAAAATCCATTTTTCAGCCTGTAATTCACTATGCTGCTTCTGTATGGTGTGATTGTGCCAAATGTCACATCGCGAAATTGCAAAGAGCTCAAAACAAAACTTTTAAACTTATCCTAAAAGTTCCATGGTTTCTCAACTCGCGCACTACATAATACATCTCATATTGAAAGTGTTTCCACATCAGTGACAAAACTCAAAGAAATATTTCTTTGCAAATGCCGAAATAACAGCAACCCGTTAATTACCAACTTGGTTTGATTGACGACTGTAAATGAGTGCAATATAGGTTAAGATTTAGCCTTAGTCTTTCTAGTTGGAAGTCTTATGTACACATGGAGGTTTTTATTTTAAACTTTTTCCTCTAATACCACATTTACTAATCTGAAGCCGTTGTCATTATATAACTATAACTATATCATAGTAGTAGAGAGATATTTAAGCTCTAAATTCTAAAAGTACTGAAGTTGTATGCAATATTATTCTTGTAATTCTATGTTTGAAATTATTTATAAATTAAAAGAATCTTGAACCTTGAATGAAAATGAATTCAATGCCAAAATGTCCTTCAAATTATTTTTAAATTGGCATTGTATTTTTATATTTAGAATTGTTTTTTTTTATTAAATATCAATAATTTCAATTCTTAGAATGCACAATCAATACGGCATTGTTCTTCTTTAAATTTTCCAAGATTTCATGCATGTGCGGGCATGAGAAATGTTGGAAAAATAATTCTTTAGTCATATTACTTCCGACGATAACATGTCCAATATTTTCCGGGTAAAATCCTCTGATATTCATCTGAAACTGACTAAATTGGACATAATATATCCAGAAAATTATATTTTTAAATCTAATTGTGTGCGAATTGATATCTTGTGATAGAAGTGATATTTTTGTTTGCTGTTGTATTTATTTACAATATATGAAGGCATAAATAGGTTGGTAGATGGAAGTCGCTATCGAATCGGCATAGTTAATATAAATTCATGCTGCTTAATAATTATGAATTAATATGCTTACTTTAGTGTGCTTAGGTTCTGCCTTACCTTACTTTGCTTAAAAGAAAGAAACAACCATAGTTTGTAAAACCACCACCAAACCACCATCATTAATTTCAGCAATTAATCAATATTATTACTCAATTTATTACAAAAATTTTAAACTTTCAAACAGTCAACATGAAACAATCTAAGATACTAACGGAATCTACAACCTTAACATCATTGAAAAATGACTAAGCAGACATCAAACAGTCGAAAACCATAAACTAAACTACATTATGAAAAAATATTTGATGTAAACATACCAAAAGAAAAATGAGCTGAAAAAACTGACGTTTGTATATTTATGAATTTACTGAGCTTTTCACCTCTACCCGGAATTCCTTCGTACCTGAACTGTGTAAACATTTGAATTTCCAATTTTCTACTGCTCATGATAAAAGTACATCTGTATTTTGCGCGCAAAGAAAACATGATGCCAACGAAAAGGACAACGACAATGATAGACAAAATTGGATGAAGGCCAAAAACAGACACGTGTCCCTAAGCGATGCTAAAACTTTGCTGTTTTTGTAGTCGCTTGGGATATTTTGCGATTTGAGTGAGAGAATTTTAGCGGGACAAATTAATTAGAAAGGACAATTTCCAAGAAGTGCGAAACAGGTGAAAGTACGGTGGGATAAATGAAAGTACGGTGGGATGAAAAGAAAAAAATCGGTAGCAACAAAGAGAATGAATTGAAGATTTCTTTGAAATTAAAATGCAATAATATATAAAATTAGCAGTAAAAGGTTTTATACCATGAAAGTTAAGGTACAACTAACTATTAACAAAATTAATAAAGAGCAAAACAGTTCAGAATCATTCAACTTTATTTCTACGTATGTGAGATGCGGTTCACAGTTTATTCAAAACACTTATAAAGTTTTTCAGTCTCATTTAGCAAGTTCTTGAAAAAATAACAAATACTCAAACAAATTAAAATACTCAACAAATTAATTATTATAATTAAAATTTTACTGAGAGCGAATAAATAAAACAAAATAAAATCATCGACTTTACCGAATCAGTTTAGAATTTCCAAACCAAACAAAGCTTTTCTTTCAAAAGGGCGACTTTCATATTATAAGCATTTATATCACGACTATTTCGTAAGATTTGAAAGCGAGTTGCATCGCTTCTGCTCAGATATTATATGACTTGAACGAAAATCTTGACATGCGATCTACAACTAATTTCATGTCAGATCAAACATCATGTGAGATCCACTATTTGGCTGAATTTATGCCAACAATATTTTAATTTATTTGTGATAAACAACATCATCAAATATCGCAGATAACCCCAAGAAAAACAAATTCATTCGCCTAATGCTGGGTTTGGGCGGATTTTACTTATTTTACTTAATTTTCGGAGCACTAAGCTATACAAGACCAGTATACTACCCTACTAAGCATAAGTATTCTATCTGCATTTATCTCATTTTTGAGTTAACACCGAATTCGAAAAGTACATAATCTATGAAACCGTTCTATAAAATTTGAAAAACCTATCTTTTTATATATCTTTAGTACAAATTAAAACACAAATCATTGAATATCTCGAAAGTAATAAAATGTAGATAGAACGTTTATGCTTAGTAGGGCAGTATACTTTTGCCTTCGAAAGGGGAAAGTTATATATACATACATTGATGTATGTATAGATGTAAATTTCATTATTTTCTAATTTCACTAAGCTCTAAAAGTCTTAACTAATACTAATATCCCTTTACATATATTCATGGGCAACACTTTCTCCGTGTTTTTGATCTTATACCGACTCTGTGGGAGTGTCAGACCCTTCGGATGGGTCTGGTTTCTTAAACCTTGACTTAAAATAGTTATTTAAACATAATATTCAAATCCCAGACTTTATACTTTAACGCAAGTAAGCCAGATTATTGCACACCTTTGTTATCTGCTACCTGTATAAGCCACCGTTAGTCAAGGTTTGTAATCCCGGAACTTTCTTACCTACAGTAGTGAGAATATCCACACAACATTTTAGCCTTTATACTTTGACGTATGTCTGGCAGGCGCTGGCTCTTAGTCTATTTTAAATGCTTGTTGTTTGCGTGCCATAGCGCAGGGGATTTTTCGCCCGCAATACTACGCCAGATTGAGCTAGTCGGCTGAGAGAGAAGGCACGCAGAGCAAATTAAAGGAAGATCCCCTAATAAATTTTTATGCTGCACTGACGACAGCTGGACAGAGTTAAGTCGGTTGTAATATCACTTTTTTCAATACGATAATTGAAAATTTTAAAATTAATATATTTTTGTAATAAATAGCTTTTAAATCTACCACAAACATATACCGAAACATATACCATTACTTTAACAGAATGCGAATTTACAGATTCACTGAGCCATCGCCACTAAGTTACTACATTACATTGAGTTTCATTTCGGTGGTACCAGGAAAAATGAGATGAAAGAAAAAAAATAAAAAAAAATCAAATTTTTACACACATAAATATTCGATATTTTTTATGTATGTTTCAAAAAAAAAAAAAATGCTATGTTGTCGACTAGTATTTATGCGAAAATTGGGGTCAAATAGGCTGATGTCTCTATACATTGCACATTAGTGGGACAATTTCGCAACGCACAAAAATATAATTTATTTTTCAATCACGCGGCTCAAGAAGAGAGAGGGGCCTTTCCGATTCTATATTTATTTTTTTCCTTCCAGTGAAAAGATGCCTTTTTGAACTATCTCCTTTTTCATTAGCAGAACAGATTTAATATTTAATCTGTTCAATAAGATTTTTCAAGGGATGATATTCAATTTTCAACAATTATAAAAACTATCACTATTTTGCAGTTTTTACAATCAGATGATAATAAACTAATTATTGCCAACAAAAGAAGTTAAACTTGATATGCGCCCAGTGTGGGCTGATTTTCAGGAAAGTTGCTTTTTCGATTTATTGAATTTTGTTTTTCGTCATGCCGATGTTATAATGTTATCATGATTATATTGTTTTGGAGATATTGTTATGCCTATTTTTGCAACTAAAATTAACATTATTAAAGTATGTGGCAAACAGGTCTATGAAAATTTCCAAATTTCCCTTGAAATGGTTCGCTGAAGTGCAGTTTGAATGTATAAACTTGATCGCACAATAACTGCTAATAGTGGCTACTACTACGCCTGATAATATTCAAAGTAATATCGTGGAAGTGAAGTGAGATTTCCTTGTACGAAATTTTATGTAAAATTCTCGTCTAGGAACAATCTCCTCGTACGAAATTCCTTGTACGGAATTTTTGTGTGTAACTTCTCGTCTTAGAACAATCTCAGCTTTAACGTAGCGAATTTAACCGCCCCTACTAGTGTCGGCTGAGATTTGCTCAAGTTAATGGAAAAAAACAATTACAAAGTTTTCTTCACAAGTCTGTTTGGTCGCCGACCGATTTTGGCATACCGCAACAGACTGATCTTTATTGTTAATCATTCCATCTTTTATATCAATAATAATACAGTAATAACAAATTCAAAATCTGCGCGAATCAAAAATAATTATCTAGTTCCGAGAATTTACCACCGCGTGCAATTAGGGCGCTCTAGTCGCCATTAATGTAGATGACATTTCGGCAAGTGTCGAAACGTCAGTTTTGTTTTGAAGTTACACTACACCCTCTCTCTCTTTTTGGGGGAAAAAAAAAATTGTTTCTTTTGTATGAAAAGAAAAAATATTTTTTTTGAATTTTAATTTTTTAGGTTCGCGCATTACAATTTCATATAATTTGATGCTGTTATTCTATATTTCTTTTCCTGATTTTTTTTTCTTTATTTTGACTTAGTTTTATCTTATAGTGTACATATTGTTTGATTCTATGACTCAATTATGATAGTTTACAATAGATATATATACATATATTTATTTTTTTGTTTTATGTTTTTTTTTTTTTTTTTTTTTGTTATTTAGTTCATCATAATTGTTACTTAAATATAATTTTAAGTACACACATTTCATTTGTTAATATAACTATATGTATTATTTCTCGCATATATTTTTTTTTTTTTGACATGTATACTTATTTTGTTACTTATTTGGTATTGTTTTACATTAATCTTGTTGTACATATTCAAATACGTTTATCTAGTGATTTTAAATTAATGGTGTATATAATTTTAGCGAATTGTTGTGGTATTTCTTACTTTTTCCATTTATTAATATATTGGTATTAACACCATTTCTTTTTAATATTTCATATGGTCCGTGATATGTACTCTGTAATTTTTTCCTGTTAATATTTCTGACTAAAACAAGATCTCCTACTTTGAAATTTGCTGGATTTATAATACTATGAGTATCTAATCTATTTTTTCTTTTCATTTTTACTTTCTCGACCAATTTTCGAGCCAAACTAATGCTATTTTTGAGTCTAATTTTCAGTTCATTAGCAAAATTGTCTAAATTGTTTATTGGTTCGTTTTCTTCTACTATATCGTCGGGCAATTGGGGTAATCTTCCATAGATAAGTTCATATGGAGAATATTGGGTGTCTATATGTGGAGTAGTATTATACGCGAAAGTATAGTGCGGTATCCATTTGTCCCATTCATAATCATTAGCAAAATTAAGCAAATATTCGTTTAGCACTCTGTGGTTACGCTCCACAGTGCCGAGTGTTTCGTGATGATATGGTGCTGAGAAAATTTGTTGAATTTTTAATAAATTACAAATGTTTTCCATAAGCTCATTTTCCATAAGCCCATTAACGAATTCAGTTCCATTGTCTGATTTCAATATTTTGAAAATACCGTGTTTTAATATTAATTGTTCTACTAAGGTTTTGGCAATGGTTTTAGCGTCTTTCGTTTCTATTGGGTAGGCAATAACGTATTTAGATAATTCGCATTGCATTGTAAGGATATATCTATAACCGTTGGATATTCTTAGTGGTCCTACTGTATCTATAGCAATTGTTTCAAATGTATTTTTCGGTGTGTCAGTTATTGTTTGCTTTTCTTTTATATGTTTTGTTTGTTTATTTTTCGTACAAATTTTAATAAATGTTTTTATCATCTTGTTCATATCTTTCCATATAAATTTTTGTTTTAGTTTAAGTAATGTCTTTCTTACACCCAAGTGACCTCCTATCGGTGTTGTGTGGTAATTATTTATTAGTTTGAATTGTATTATTTTATCAGTTATTCGTTTTGGTGGTTTGTATAATATTATTTTTAGGGGCTCTTTATTATTTGTCAGCATACTATTCTGTAGTTGATTAAATTTGTTTTTAAATTCTTCTTTATTTACCATGTTATATATCTCATCTCCTTCTTCTATGTATGTTTTCGTAATATTTCTTCTAGTTGCTTGTGATGTCAGTTTCTCCAATGTTGGAACTAATTCCGATGGATTTTCGCTGCATCGAACTAAGATCTGATTGTCTTCAAACATAATTCTTGGAATGCTCCCTATTTCGAATTTTAATTTTGCTAGATTTTTTATATCAGCTGGGGAATCGCTGTCCCATATGTAGATTTCGTTAGCCATTTTTAGTTTGCTTACTTTTCTTGTTTGCACTTTTTTAGTGTTTTCTAAGTTTTTTACCATATTTCTCGTAAGGGGTAATACTTTCATTTCTTCGGTAATATTTCTCTGCTTTGGTATCATATCTTTTAACGTATCTGAATTTAATTTGACGCGTGATAATGCATCTGCATTAACATTCATTTTGCCCTTTCGATATATTATATCGAAGTCGTAATCGCATAAATCTAGTCTTATGCGCGTCATCTTTGATGATGGGTTTTTATGTGTAAACAATGATATAAGAGGTCTGTGGTCGGAAATGACCGTAAATTTGTTTCCAAATAGATAAGGTCTAAAAAAATTTATCGCCCAATGGATTGCTAATAATTCTTTTTCGATGATCGGTTTGTTTATTTCATGTTTCACTAGGGTTCTACTTGCGTAGGAAATGGGTAAGTCATGTCCTATTTCGCCTTGTGAGAGTACCGCACCTAATGCATAGTCTGATGCATCGGTTGTGACAATAAATGGTTTATTGAAATCTGGGTACTGTAATATCGGTGCATTCATCAGTTTATTCTTCAGTTTTTCAAATGTTGATTGACATTTTTCTGTCCATAAGAATTTCGTATTCTTTTTTAATAAATCGTTCAGGCATTTTGTGGTTTTGGCGAAGTCTGGGATAAATCGGCGGTAGTAATTCGCGAATGCAACGAATCTTCGGACTTCGTCTGCATTTAAAGGTACTGGATAGTTTCTAATTGTATTAAATTTTGCAGGGTCTGTACGGACTCCGTCCTTTGTGATTAAGTGGCCGAAAACGCTTGATGAAATTTCAGATTATTTGGCGTAGAACTTTTTGCTTGATGAAGAAAAGTTCGATTTGAGCTCCTGAAGCAAGGTTGATAATAAACCACGGTAACTATTGAATAATAAACAGATGCACACGAGATTTGTTTGTGTTGCAGGAAACAAAATTTTCGTAAAATCTTTATTAAATCTTCAAGGCTTCTAAAGTGTAAAGTACAGCGAAACAAACAAGTTGTTATTAAATACTTTATATTTTAGAAATTCACACCAATGTTAGTTGAAAATTCGGGGTTTTCATTGCTTACATTCATATGTTGAGACTATGCAATCCGCAACAATAGAAAAATTGAACTTTATTAAAATATATTATTTTTAGAGGCACAAAGTACTTTATTCATAATAGGTATGTACCTTAGCACAGTCTTGGAGAAATTTGGCACTCGTGAGATAACTTTGTCGCGTGCACTTTGGACAATGGTCTTCAAGCTGATGTGATTCACACTGACTTCGCGAAAGCATTTGACAGGGTGACATCCGTAATTTTGGTGTTTACAGTTCCCTTACATCCTGGCTTACATCCTACATCCATGATCACATCTGCCGTGTTGTGTTTAATGGTTGTTCTTCCTCCCCTTTTTTTCCTACTTCTGGTGTTTCCCAAGGTTCCGTCCTTGGTCCCCTCCTTTTCACATTGTTTATCAATGACCTTCCTTGTAACTTTCAGTCTGACTCTCTGTTGTATGCTGATGACCTTAAAATTTGCCATGCTGTCACTTCCCAAAATGATTGTTGTAAGTTACTATCGGTTCTTTTTGTTTTAAGTGATTGGTGCTCTGCAAACTCCCTTGCTCTAAGGCCGGCGAATCTTGTAAACGCCTGAATTTAAACCGTTTTTCAGAGGCTTATTTAAAATAGAAGGAATAAATGAATCGTTTTGAAAGTGATCATGTTTATTTATTGCATATTGAAATACAAGAATCTGATTTTATTATTTATTTTTTTTTCAAAATGGCCGCCGTAGTAACCAATCTCCTGAGACCCTCGCGACGAAAGGCATCAATCGGCGGGATTTTTAGCACAGTTACAGCAATTTGAATTAAAAAAAGTGGGTTGGAGTGTGTTTATTAAACTTGTATCTCTTAGTTGGATCAAGAAAAGAAGAAAAAAAATGTAAAAAAAATCGTGAATTAGCACGCCTTATAAAAAAAGTACGACTTTTTTCGACAGTTTTTGGTCGAAAATGCTAAATTTTGAAATTTTTTTTTGGCATTTTTGAAGTTCAACTAGAAGCTTACACTATAGAAAAAACGTGTGCCAAGTTTCATACGAATCGGTTGAGAAGTTTCTATTATTTCAGCGACTCTATTATTTCAGCGACTGTATTATTTCAGCGACTTACCAACTAATCAGCGATTCCAGGCCCATACGGAAGTCCTTCAGTACTTTTATTTTTTTGATGTTAATTTAACTATTTATATAACAAAAAAAACTCGAATTTCTGAAAATTTTACATGAATCGCAGGCCTTAATGTTTCAAAGTGTTTCGTGATGTATTTTCTCAATAAGCCTAATCCCATTTCTTTTGAATATTTTTTGAGTGATAGTCTTTTGAAGCATCTAGATCAACATAAAGACCTAGGCATCATCTTTGATTCGAATTTAAAATTTAATCTGCATGTTTTTTTTGTTGTTGCTAAGTCTTCAAAAGTAGCTGGTTTCTTTCTACGCTGCTCTCGCTTTGCAACCAATATCAATACATCTGTTCGTCTTTTTATTTCTCGTGTTCGTAGCAATGTTGAATATTGCTCCTAAGTGTGGTCTCTTCGTTTTGTGTACCTGTCTAATGCTGTTGAATCCGTTCAGCGTAAGTTTACTCGCTGTCTTTTGTACAAGTTTAATGCTGCTTATCGTCCTTATGATGACCGTCTGCTTTTCTTAAATCTCCATTTGCTAAGTACGCGCAGAATATTCCTGGATGATTTTTTTCTTTATAAGCTTTATCATGGCTTACTCTCTTCCAATATTCGCGTGTGTCATTTCTTACGTGTGTCTGATCACCCGGTTAGAACTTAATCGCTTTTCCTTACTCCTTTTGCGCGTACTCTTGTGTATTTTAACTCACCTATATCTAGGATACTTAGAAGCCATGGTGAGCATCAGTTTGGTTCTTTGTTCATGTCTTTTCAATCTTTCAAAAAACATGTTATTGGTATGTTAACGTAACCTCTTAGTTATTTTTATTGTGCATTTTTCTCTTTACTTTTTCTTCTATCTTTTATATTAATGATTTTTGTTACTTTTTTTATCCCATTTTATAATTAGATTTTCTGTTAAATGAGATTTGAATAAATAAACAAATATCTCAATTTTACCCGAAGAGTGTTCCTTGTGTTGAAGATTTGAAATGATGAACATTTTACCCATATCACAGGCTCCCCTTTGGTAAAACTTTACTTTTCCGTTGGAAATTTTGGGAGACTGTTCCCAAGTGTTAAGTAATTTCACTCCAGGTTGCATTTGAAGTTAGTACATGTAAATCTAGAAACTGGGACATTATGTTTGACTTTTATTCTTTTGCAAATTTTTACACTAAAGCTTAAAATTTACTTTTCCAGTTTTCAATGGATTTAGGAAAGCAACAGTAAGTTTTTACCCAAAAACTGTTTGCCTGAAACATCTAATAAATAATTTTCACTTCATACCTATGTTTCATAGGTCTAATATTGTTGGCGCATGCTCGGACAATTTTACTCTCTTTATCATTTTTTAATTTATTTTATTTATCTTTCATTTTATTAATTTAATCTTGCACAAAAAAACAACGGCCTCCAAATCATTGTCATTTTCCTTTTTAACCAATCCTTTCAAACTCAGCAGGCGCAATTTTCTCTTTTTGCACGCAATAATCTCGAAAAACATTTTGCACTTAAAAACCAGTCTACCTTGAACGATACACGCACTTTCACTCCGAAATGAATACAATGCAGCAATAGAATAGGAAAACCCTTTTTCCATATCAGATAATGGCCGACTAGATATTAGAACTGCCATCATACAACTCAAGTTAATTCCCACGAACACTTTGGGTCTGGCCATTTCGGATGCTTCTGTACCGGTTAACATGGTTACCTTTTTCTGTTTTCGGTTGCCAGAAGTACAAGAATATTCTGTGCACTCTATTCTACATTTCATTCGTTTTCACGTTTAGCATTGCCGGTGAAGTTGTTTGACCATGAAATGGGATTTTCAGGTCGTAGGCTTTTCACGCAACATGAAATTTCTCTAGTTCCGTTTTTCGCTATTTACTCACCAATTAAAAGCTTTGTGCGGTAAAAGTCCTTTTTTTTTTGTTTGTCTGTGAAGGTTACATTGGTTGAAAAACGGTCATGAAAAAGGATGTAACGTGTTTTTCCAAGTGGGAAACATACAGAATGAGCTAAAAAAAAGAGGAAGTAGTCCCAAAAGATTTTAGCTGGTGTTTTAGCTAGTGAGAAAATGGAGAATGAATTGTACAAGGTGCTAGTATATATGTAGGTGAGGTATGAGCGAAAGTATTTGTGCATGTAAACTGCTTCCATTTTTTTATGCGGCAATACAATGGTTATGGAAGAAACCCGATTCAAGCCAATAAAAGCTCTTTATTTCTTGAAAAAAGGGGTTTTTTAAATTTTCATTCGTTTATGAAAACTTGATTTTGTTAAAAATGAGCAATTCACCCCAAAAAATGTATGTTTACTTATTAATATCGGGATAAACGTTTGTTTAAAATTCTTTTCAAGATTTTACTATTTTCGACACTTGCGAAAAAAAATTTCTTTGAATTTATTTTCAAACTAATCAAAGAACTGTTTCTGAAACTTTCAAGTAAAGGACAATGAGTTGAAACAGTTTTACGTTGCGATCGTTCATGATTTTGATGTTTTACATTTTCTGTTTAGTGATTAAGAAGAGTTAATAATAAGAAAGAAATTTTCTTGAACATATAACAATTTTTCAAAAAAGGTTACATTGAAAATTACTGTACTGATTTTCCAACATCCAATTTGCATTAAGACACACTATAGACTGGAATTTTCGTTATCTCTGACAGCTGACAAGAGGTGATAGCATTCTTTGTTGTCAGATCAGATGTTACCGATGTTGACGTCTGGTGAGTATTTGTTAGTGCATAATGAATTTTTACTAAAGTTATTCCGTTTCAGGTTGATCGCGAACAGAATTAGTTCACATCAATTATTAGCTTCTGGATACACTTACAAAAATATACATCTCTCTACATACAATCCACAGCTGTCCACAAACACTTTATGCTTCAACACAAATCATTATTTCAAAATACACGTAGGCTTAGTTAAAAATGATTGAAGTTCGGAAAAAAACATACGTGCTAAAAATTATAGAGAACCCTTATTAAAGTTAACGCGAATATAATTGTAAAATATATAAACGTTAATTGTTTTTAATGTGTACCAATTTTTTCCTAGCTAACAATATTTTAATAAAAAACCGATTTTTGCTTTCGAAACTAGATATATTTATTTAATTTTGTGACAAATATCGATATTTCAAGGATAATCTGCATTCTTCTTCAGTGTCTATCGGTCTAATCTTAATCTAACTTAGGTATGTTATTTATAGAGCTTACTTTTAACATATTGACTTATACTAATTATTGACTTTAATACTAAAATATTGACTTGTTATACTAAAGACTTATACTAGACCGATAGACACTGAAGAAGAGGGCAGATTACCCTCGAAATATCGATATTTGTCACAAAATTAAATAAATATATCTAGCTTCGAGAGGATAAACGTTGTTGAGAATATAATTATAAAGTATATAAATGCTGTTGAGAATATAATTTTAAAAAAGAAACAAATATATTAAATAACCAAAGCCAAATACTTTAATTTTAGAAAGAAGTTTTATTGGAACGTACTACTTCTAAATTGGCAACCCCAACGTTAACGTCTGCAAAAAGACAACCAGTGTGCATCTCAATTCAGAGCTAAGCGAAACGAAAATAAAAGAAAAAATAGAAAGGAACGTATTTTCAAGCAACTGGACCGTAGTGAAAAAGTGACCGTTCTTTATCAATCAGTAAGAACAATTCAACATCAAAGCTTCAAAAAATTATCGATATGGTGAAAATTTATCCGAATTTTCTGTGCTGGGGCAGACATTTTACAGGGACGAATTGTATGTAGCTGCTGTTTAATGAGTTTCACGATGGCCGCCATCTTCGTAATGTTCATGTTGTTTATGGCGGAAAACTGAATTTTCTAGGCGTATAAAATATATCTACAGTCCCGATAATTATGGATCTTTTTTCGAAACGATAATCTCAGGGTACAGTATATTCAAATGACCTTGCATTGGAGAGTTTAAACCAGACTTAGGTCAGGGAAAGTCATCCACACGTCTTGTACGCTGTGTATTTTAAATAAGCTTCAAGTAGCTAAGCTCACAACTAGCTAATTTCGCTTATAAGATTGCAAAAAAAATTCCAATAAAGCGCACATCAATTATTCAAGTTGCACTCTACATAAATTGTTAAGTATAGGAAAAATATTGTCCGCGCATCACCAGTCGAACATACTAGTGCATTGCAATTAGGATTTGAAATCGATCACACAGCAGCCAACGATCAAACAACAATCGACCACCAAACGCAGAAGAGCGGTACTCGAGGCAAGCTAATTCGATATCTTGAGATTTTCGTACAACCTCAGGTTAATACAGTCGCCGTATCCCACCAGCAATCAGAGTTGGAGGCAGGTTGCTGCCCTCATTAAACTATTACACAAGCAGTTGCGAATTCGACCACGCTCAAGATTTCACGGAAGGTCCCGCTCGCAATCATGTAACCTTAGATATGCGAAACAACACGGTATATGCTATTTTCACGGCAAATCTGGCAACAACGCGCATAAATGCGACCCTCCATGCGCTTACAAGGCTGGTCCAACCGAACCAAACATTCAGCATATCACACAAAAAACTAAGTCGCCGTTATCATCAGACATCAACGCGACCTATGTCCTAGCCGTCGTCTTATTATTCACGGCATACCTTTTTGACGCTGGCACAGACTTTTCGATACTTCCTCTACCTACAACAGGAAGACTTTCCTCTTTTGATAATCAATTTAAAACGGCAAATCAGTCGACCATAAGAACCTATGGACGAAAGGTGATCAAGCTGGAACTAGGACTCCGTCTTGAGTTCTCATGGGACTTTATCATTGCCGATGTCTCTAGACCCATTGTAGGCGTAACCTTCCTCTATCACTGTAGACTATTCGTCTCTTCTGGACCCTATTACTTCGCTTTCTGCTTAAAGAACGTACACTTCGTACAAACTTCCGAAACTTGGTGTTACAATGTTATCACGGTCAACAAAGGTCTCTCACAGCTCTGCAAACACAACGTTACACACCACATCTTGTCCACAGACCCTCCAATAGTGTCAAAACCACGTCAACTAGCACCTGATAAGCTTGGGGGCGGCCAAGGGAGAATTCGATTTCCTGCTGCAGCAGGGTATTTGCCGCCCTTCATACAGTAGCTGGTTTTCTCTACTTCACATGGTTTGTAAGTTTGATGAGGAATGGCATTCTTGCGGTGACTACAGATACCTTAAAGCGGTAACCATCCCGAATAGATATACGATCCCCATTATTCAAGACTTCTCTCATTAACTACATGACAAAACTATCTTCTTAAGGCCTACCATCAAATTCCTGTCGATCCAAAACATTGCTCTAAGACCACCATTTCCACAATTTTCAGACTCTTTGAGTTCATACGAATAACTTTTAGACTGTGCAATGCGGCGCAATCGTTCCGACGTTTTATTCACGAAGTTTCAGTTACTTCGACGATATTTTGATAGCTTCGTTCGACTTCCAAAAAGAAGCACTTTGTTCACTTAGAATAAATTTTCAAACAATTTGCGGACTATGATCTCATTATTAAAAAGGAGAAATGCCATTTCCTTCGACTTTCAGGTAAATTTTTAGGTCATGAGGTTTCGTCGAAAGTTATTAAGCTCTCCCCAGATCGGAGTGAGGCAGTCTCTTTAGCTAAAATCCCCGAGATGGCTAAAGAGATTTTTGGGGATGGTCAAATTATATAGTCGCTTTTTTCTCACACAACTAATGAACAGCAACAACTCAACGCTTATTTTTGGGACTCCAAAAAAGATGGTGCTTAAACAATCGACTGATCAACAGAAGCTAGTAAAGCTGTCGACCAAGTCAAGACTAGTTTGACCGAAGCCACTCGATTTTTCTTCCCGGACTATAACACCGAGCTTCTTCTATTCGTGGACACATCTGATACAGCTATCGGGGCTGCTCTGCAGCAAAAATGTCAAGGCTCTTGGCAGAACCTTGGTTTCCACTCGGCCAAACTAAGCGACGCACAAAGAAAGTATACTGAGTACGACCGTGAACTCTTAGCGGCTTATCAGGGCATTCGTTACTTCAGATACTTTTTGGAGCCTCAGAGGATCACACTAAACACCGATTATAAACCACTGACTTTTAATTTCAAACTTAATCACCTAAGCTATAGAATTCAGTTCACTTCTGACATTTGGCATGCCTCTTGTTGCAACAACGTTTTTGCGGATACACCTTTTCGTCTAGAAGATATAATGCTTCCCATTACTCTCGAATTTGCCGCAATAGCATCGTTGAAAACATTATCAACATATCATCGTCTACGAAACTTGTCGACAAACCTCTGTTAAAACACTAAACACATCAGTGCCGTCTGCGGTTCCGAACAAAGGTCCGGCGAAGAGCGTCTCTGTCACCCCATGCGTCTTCCTGTCTGGTCCAACTACAAACGTGTCACCTCCTACGCCTCGCGATAATGCGTAAAACGCTGGCAGGGGAGTATTTTGGATACACTTACAGAAATACACTTCTTTCCACAAACAATTCACAACTCTCCAGAAACACTAAACACTTCAACACACAAGTAGGCTAAGTAAAAAATTGTCAATGAAGATTGGTGAAAATAAAACATTGTTACGAGTACATTATATCTGAAAGGCTTTAATAAGTGATCATAGAATATTTTTCCTGTTTTATTCTTCGAATTAGCCATTGTTGTAACAGGCTCAAAAACCTATCTTGAACCAGCAAATCGTAACTCGAATTTTGATAAAATTAATTAGTTTTAATTTACATATATTATTACTTAATTACAAATATTTCAACACAATTGTTGAAAATAAACACTTGTTTTGGTGAAATATCATAGCTTAAAGCATAGTACTGAGTTCGATTTCACGTGAAATTTTCATACAAAATTTCACGTGAAATCTGTTTCGGCGAAAATTTAGCTTGAAAATAAGCAAGAGTGGTACTAAGTTCTTAGCATGAAAAGTTGCTTTGAAGTTGCTTTCGCGTTGAAAACGTAGATGGCACTGAAACATGTCTCCAATCATTTCACGCCAATTTAGTTTGTGCAGTTCATTCTTTCGAGCGAAAAAGTGACATTTGGTGTTTTAATTTGAAAATGGAGCAGTGCAAATGTCTTTCCTATAAGAAAATCGATCGAAAAGTGAAATTCTTGACATTTTATCCGTCAGAAATGAGCATTGTCTCTGCTTTTCTCCATTGCCAAAATTTTCGCTCGAAAGAATGACCAGATAATGGAGACATGTCAAAATTTCACGTGAAATCGAACTCAGTACTATGCTTAAGGGCCAAAAAACAGCAATAAATAATTCAATTTCTAGGCAGAAATAGATATTTTGAAAGTGCTCTTTCCTCCTTTTAGCATCTGCTAGTCTTCTTCTGAAGAAGAGGGCAACCTCGAAATATCATTATCTGTCAAAAAATTGAAATATAGCTAAATCCTATAATTTTTTTAGGTCAAAACCTGTGATATTGAAACTTCTGATACTGAGAAAATCCATTTGCTAAGATTCCGTTAGTTTTTTTTTTTTGCTGTGTTATATTCAAGTAACATTTTCATCAAAAAAAGTCATAAAACAAACTATTTCAGAAAATACAAGACTTTTACTTGCCAATTTCGTTAATAAATCAAAACTTGTTTATGTGAATATTTTACTGAATCATTCAAATATAACCTTACCACTACCCAACAACATTAATGAAAATTTCACTCATGACAGGACCATTTGGCAAAAAATAAATATTTTCCGGGTTTTTACCCATTCTTAACACCCATCAAAAATCGTTCCAGCAAACTGGCATGCTTTATGAAATATGATCAAAATTAACAGATTAATTAGACAAGAAGCTGTAAGTGTTCATGATAGCAATTTCTGTGTTAAACAGACTTCTAACTCTCACTCGACTTGTACGTTGATTCTTCTCGCTTGCATGAGATTCGTTATTAATTACAGTTTCGCATGTTACACAGCCTACCATTAGCGCAATAAATTACTGATAATTGTAGAATTATGGAGCGATTTACCACTTATAAATGAGCTTTTGGAGTATTTCAGATATGAAGATTTTATTGCAATTTGTAAGTATGATAGGAGGTTATGTTTCGCAGAGATGGGGAGATATGTAATGTATTTACAGGGTTTGACTATTAATTTTTTTTAAAAAACGTTAAGCTTGACAGTAATGAAATTGAACTATAAGGCGGACCGGGGTCAGTAGAACCATTTTTCATTTTTCATTTAATTTTATACAAATGTTACTGTTAAGTTTTCAGCCATAGTAAATACGTTTTCGTTTTGATTACTTCAATCGGTTTTTTAATAGTTCCTTTTATTTTATTCACAATAAGCTTTTCAAGTTGTATTTGCTATTTTAAAAAAAGCTTCCTCGTGAGTCCACTTACCCCATGCCTGGGGCTGATTACCATATTATTTGACCATATAAATTAAATTAATATTGACCATGAAAAAAACACAAAAATTTAAAATAGTAATCATTTGTTACGATATGAAGAAAATTCACCATTATTAAAATAATCCATTGAGAGAAAAGAAATAAACCTTTACTTATATACATGTTACATATCATTAGTGTCGACTTATTAAACATAAAATAAAAAAACTATTCATCATCCTCATCTGAATTGCTATTGATGCACATATACAGCAACGAATTTCCAGGTACACACCTTGCATGAGCCCACATTTTGTACAGCATGCATTGGATCCATTCCTCTCTTGAAAGGTTATTCGAATATGATTTGGTACATAGGAGACATATTTCATCATCAGACTCATCATCACTAGTCTTAAATGCAGTTTTTGTGACTGTTTTACAAACTTTTGTTTAGATTTTCTTTTTCCTTTATCTTTCCTTTGTGTTTTTTTGCTTTTTTACTTCACTTTTCATTACTACTTTACGTTGTTTGGCCAATTTTTCTCCTTCCAATTTCTTTTTTTCCCAATTTCTTTTGTTGTCTTACGGGGTCCAGCTTTTGGGAATGGTTTTAATTGCTCAAGTGTAATTTTCGCTTTCGCTTTATTTGTTTCAATTAGTGCAGCAGAATAGGATGTTGACGGCTTTTTGGTTAAATCTTCCAGTGGCAAAGAATTTGATGTATAGTAATCCGTACTTATAACTTGCTCTTCAGGAGTCTTGCTTGGATCAATCAACATCGAATTTGCGGTCAGTAAGTTATCGGTGGTGACAATTTCATTTGTTGGTAATAGATTTTGCTCACTATTTCCACGATTCGGCCTATCAGGCACGTATGCACCTAAAAACTCAGAATCAGGAAATATTTTCATTTAGCGGTGATATCCCAGTGACTCTAAAACTTGCCTGAATATTTTCTATAGTTGCAGCACGAGGGAGAGCACCTTTCAATACCTCGGAGACGTGTTTTTCCACCATTAGTAGCAAGCTAATTATCACATGCTGTATTTACATATCTTTTCAATGGACCATATACAGATCGGTTCACTGGTTGCAGTTTGTGGCTGCAATGGAAAGAACGTACTGTCACGCCATTTTTTTAAAGTAGTTAAGTGTAGCGATGGATAAATGTGAATCGTGGTTATCTAGTATCCGGTCTTTCCTAAGTTGGTCTAGACAACTGTACAAAGTGTTTAGAGAACATTAAAAATTGCTCCTCTTTCATCCATCCTGAAGGATTGGCAGCACCCGCGGATCCAGTTGGCCCGACAAAATGGACAAAATGGTCTTTGTAGTTGACACGGGGAAATACGAAAAAAGATGGAATGAAGTTTCCAATTGCTGAAACTGTCACTGCAACTATAACTAATGTGCCACGTTCAGCCGAAGCTAATTTTCCCAAATGCCTAGTCGGTTTTTAGAGTGAACAGTGGTAATACCTGTTTCGTCGACATTCCATATGTCGGCGGGAGTCAAATTCAAGCAATCGTATACCTTTTTTAAATTTGTGAAGAATAATTGAACGTTATGCTTGTTAAAAGATGTAGCACGAAACAGGCTGGTGGCTTGGGGTGATCTAATAGACAGCGTTGTGTTTCGTTTCAAAAAATATCCTAGCCAGTCTTCTCTTGCCATTTTCTTTATTTGCCAAGAGTCTGAAACTTTATTGCCGTTGGCTGCAACAAATTCAATTCCAAATTTTTTGACTTCGTATGGTGTCATAACGTAATAAATGTCAGAAGCCTTCTTTATGTATTGCGCCAAAATTTGTTCTTCTTCGTCACGAAAAACTCTTCTGTTGTTGTAATACCCGACTTTTTCCAGTTTAAGCGCAGACTTTTCAATTAACGGATGTTTCTCAGCTTCATTTTTCATTTTGACGACATATCTCTGTAAAGCTTTATATGGTATTCCTTACTTAACCGCCGTACTTCGAATACTTCTATCGTCATAAATAACCTCTTTGCAAGCAGTTTCCATCACATCTTTAGATGTGTTCGATCTTTCCGTTTTTCATTTGTAGGTCCTCATCGTTCTGAATGTAAGAAAAGCATGTGATTAGTAGTAACTTACAAGATAAGTAAAATTAAAACCAAACATGGGACTCAGAGTCGTCTAACCCCGCTATGCTGTGAGTCAATAAGCCCCAACCCACCATTTTCTTTTTAAAACACTCATGCCAAAAAGTTATTCCAATCACAGGCAAAACAAGTTAAGAACACTATTAACCAATTCATACACTTTCAATTGAAACCAAGAGACAAGCAAATATCATGAGCGTGTACACTATAAGACAATTTAAATTTGAAACAAAATTTTCACTCACATGCTTGTAATTTCGTTTTTTTTTCTATTATTCCGCGAACAACTAACGCTGGCTTCGACGACTATTGCTGCACTGAGGCAGGTACTTAAACTGAATACACAGTCAAATTTATACAGCTTAGTTGTCGATTTTTACTTAGCTAATCGCAATGAGTCTACATATCCCTATAGTCAACTAGCCCCGGTCTGCCCTACTGTTGACGTCAACTTTTATTCAAGATATAATTTTAGTTAAATATTTCATTTAAGATAAAGATTTCAATCTTTGAAGTCACAATATTTATTTTGAAATGAAACCTGAAAATGAATTAAAATGTTATCTGTTCTATGTGTATTCTTAGTGAAAAATATTGTATTTTATTAAGGAAATCAATTTATAACATTGTGTAAATAATTATATTAGGAACTTTCGCTGTCTGTATATCGTTCATATTATTTAAAGGAAAAATTTTGGTTCTAAGATATATCGAGCTTAAACTCATTACTGCTATTTATTTGACATACTTTTATTATTTTTCCTGTCAATACATCATTGTTACTTTACCAGCAAGACTCAAAAAATCAGATCACATTCACGAACATAAAATACGAAAAGCACCAGCTCCTTCTCCATCAATGCACGTCGTAAAAACTCGAAAAAATTTATCTGATTGTGACGTGCAGGATATTTTTCGCGGAAAATTTTCACAAAGTCGACAGGAACATTTCCGTTAAATTTTTTCTTACACCTGCACATATCAAGCTGCCAACGTGTTTCATGTTTCAGAAATTCGAACTACAACTTTCAGTTTCCCGTTTCACTTGTTCAGGAACACAGCAGGTATTTTCCTGGACGATTTTTTTCCAGACTTTAAACCATCCTCGGTCACTGTCACAATATCTCATGAACGAAGCTACTGTTCCGAGTTACAGTGGATTGTGCTTGGAATATCAATGCAACCAGGTATCAAGGCTGGCAGATTCGTTTACAAGCCAGATGCGTTGATGCAAGAAGCGAATACAGTTGTGAAATAGCAGAACATCGAAAAATTTGAGAATTAATAACTGTGAATTGTTTCTTGCAAAAGTGACGGAAATTCGATTTGGCGGCGGCGCGGTTTTGAATATTAGAGTGCATTTTTTTTCCTTCGAAGAAGATAGAAAGGATTTAGTATACGGAACGGATAAGGAGCAAGGAAATTGATGACTGTGAAAGTATGTAATAGCCGCGTGTGTCTTATGATAGAACCTTTAACCACACTACCAAATAAGACAAACGTCGACTATTACTCAACTTCCAGTATATAATTGATCACAATGAGGGAATAAAATATGTATTTTTTCATAATTAATGTCTTTGAAACAAACACTTTAAAAATAAAAGACTTTAAATTACTTACTATAATTACACTGGTCAACAAAATTTTGTAACAAGAAAAATACTTACTCATTTTGAAGCACCTACCTAACCTGAATACCAAATCATATTTATTCTTATTTGATCAGATCTAGTTTTTGAGTTGCAGCTATTACCAGTTAAATTCAATAATAATAGTTTTTTGTTTCCTTTTAATAATTCAGATTATTTTGTTTTTCTCTAAAGTGACTGTGTTTCGTGTTTGTTGTATAGAGTGATTCTTAAACTATGTCAAGAAAGTGTATAAATTATCCTGACAAGTTCTGTTACATTTGTGGTGAAATTACTGTTATAAGTCAACGGAGAAATTTAACACCATTAGTAAAAAATTTGTATGAAAATTATTTTGGCTTTCCTGTCGGACAATAAGATTTAATAAGATTTTTCGATGTTATATACAATGAAATTATAATTACCAATACATTCACTTGAATATTACTAGAATGTAGCACTTTGAACTTATTACTCTATTACTCTATACTATTACAAAAACAGTCACATCTATTTGACTATTATACTATATTATATTAGTGTTTGAATAACTGTTAATATCCAATGTATATAGAATGTATAAATACTTCAATGTAAGTTGATCAGTCTCGATCAAGCACGTAATAAAGTAAGTTGAGAACACAAGCTCCTGTGTCTAGATAAAACAAGTGGGTTCCTCATATTTGTTGGGATGGGCAAAAATATCTCGGTCTAGGCCTTTCGGAATTCCTATGATTTGGATGGAACCTAAACAGACCATTCATCAAACTGTAATTTTTGTCTTACTAATAAGTGAGTCGTGGAACTAATCACTCCACACTCGTATCCACAATGATTAAAAAATTGTAATGAAGCTCTCTACCAGCTTCAACTCCTAAACCGTACGAGGGTTGTCGTGGTATTGCTTTTTTAATACAAAAGGTATTACAATTAAAACTAAAAAGCAAGTTAAGTATCCTGACGTGCTATCTGCCAAAAGACCGATTCCTCACAATGAAAATCTACCTATACTAGAGCCACCTCAGTGATCCGATCTATCAACTGAATTAGAGGAAGCAGATAATGCCAGTATCGATCCTGATTTTCAAGTAGCTTCTTCATCAATTTGTCTCAATGAAGGAAAAAAAAACCATTTCTACTGTCTCAAGCAGATCTCAATAATTTAGCTCGTGATTCACGTTTGTCAAAACAACGGGGAGAACTATTAGGGTCTGGATTAAAAAAATGGAATTTATTGCAACCAAACACAAAAATAGCTCTTTTTCGGCGAAGAGCTGAAAAGTTTTTTTCTCGGGGATAACGATCTTATATTTTGTAACAATGTTTGTGGCGTTATGAATGTTTTGGGGATACAATACAAAGTTGAAGAGTGGCGTTTATTTATCGATGCTTCAAAAATAAGTTTAAACGCTATTCTGTTACATAATGGTAATAAACTTCCTTCCATACCCATAGGTCACGCTACTAACATGAAACAATCGTATGAAAATATGCAATTTATTTTGGTAAAGATCAAATATAAAAAACATCAATGAAAGCTTTGTGGAGATTTTAAAGTTGTTGCCATTCTTTTAAGATTGCAACTTGTGTATACAAAATTCTGTTGTTTTATTTGTGAATGGGACAGTAGAGATAGAACAAATCATTAATTTAAGAAAAATTGGCCCAAAAGACAATATCTAACTACAGGACTGAAAAATGTAAAACATATTCCTTTAGTAAAACCTGATGATATATTTTTACCACCTCTTCATATAAAGCTTGGTCTGATGAAAAAATTTGTGTAACCAATGGATCGAGATGATGGTGGAAGTTTATACCTAAAAGAAAAATTTCCCGTAATCAGTGACGCCAAAATTAAAGAGGCCATATTTGTAGGTCCCCAAATCAGACAAGTGATACACGATGAATAATTTAAAGAAAAACTCCACGATCTAGAAAAACGAGCTTGGGAATCATTTATAAAAATCACCGAAAATTTTCTCGGAAATCACCGATCAAATGACTACGAAAATATAGTAGAGGAACTTTTAATTAACTATAAGGCATTAGGCTGCAATATATCCCTAAAAATTCAATTTTTTACATTCACATTTGGACTTTTTCTCCACAAATTTGGGTGCCGTTAGTGATGAACACGATGAACGATTCCACAAAGATATTTTTACAATAGAAAAACTATACCAAGGAAAATGGAGTCCAAGTATGCTGGCGGATTATTGTTGGGACTACAACGTGACGTTACTGATGTAAAGTATAGGAGAACGTCATAAAGGAATACTTATATTTAGATTGTAAAATTGATTATAATCTAATTTTTGTTAAAAAACTTTTAGTTGAAAAATACTACGAAATTCATATTACAATAAAACTATTCGTATCTAAAATATTTAACCAATAATTCTACTTTACTTGACCTCGTTCTTAACAAAATCAGCTACAATTTTTCTTGTTATACGCATAAGATGATTTTTTGTTTACCAGTTTACCAGTGCTATGAACTTCAAATAACTATAGAAAGTTTTTTATGGAAAGAATTACATAAGAAAATATACTGGAACAATATTTATGGCAGACAAAACTCCAAAATAACCAAAATAGATATTGCACACTATTTCAATAAGTAACCGAATCTTAAACCAAATCACTTCAACATCTCCAGCAAAAATGGCTATGCTAGAGAAGGCTATGAGCTTCTTTCATGAAAGCCATTTCACGTTTTGCTCCACTCACAAAATATTCTTTTCTATCACAATGAACTCACAACGAAAAAACTTAAATACTTTTATTTGAACTTAAAACAATTTTAGTAGCACAGTCAAAAGCTAGCACTCTAGCTTTAAATTCATCACATGCTGCATAAAACATGATGCATTTATTCACAAAAACACATACACAAATCACAGAAAATTCCTACCCTCTATACAAACCCCGACAAAAAATAATATTAAAAGACAAAAATGACAAATTTAACTCGGTACACAACAATCCGTCTCCCTTAAAACGACTTACTATGCGAACGATACGAAACAAAAGAATCTGTTTCGTCAAACAGTCCAGAAAAAATAGCAATCCTTGCTGTCATCAAATTGCACAGCAACAGCATAGCACTATATTGCTCATCTGAACAAAGTTTTCGAGATGCTATCTTCCTTCCAATGGTAAACTCTACTCAACTTACCAACAACAGTAAAAACTGCAAAAAAATATTATTTTTCGCGCGGGATCGACGAACCGGAGCTTACTTCGAAGAAATCTTGAAATGAAAAATTTGCAGGAACTTCTTTTCATCGTAGAACGGTTCTAATTGGTTTGCCAAGATGAAAACTGATGTGCAGAATGAAACGAAGATTAGAGCGCAAGTAACAAAAAGTGTCAGGATGAGAAGGAAAGCTACAATTACGTACCAGAGAACAGCAAAGTGTTGTGCAATAATATTACCAATATATTTTTCAATTACGAGGTTTCGAGTGATGTTTGTTCTTTTTTCGGATTGAGGTTTAACAGACAAGCTGTGAATGAAAAACGATATTTTAATGATTTGAATTATATTGCTTGAAAAAGGGATGTGCGTTAGAAAAGAGTAGGAGCGAAAAGAACCACAGGAACAAATGAATGTTTTCGAATTGAACAATATAATTATAAATCAAAATTGAATTATAGCATTTTTTGAAAACTATATTTAAAATTGGAGCCATTATATTCAATAGTTTAGCATGCAATCTGATGAAGATGTAATCTCTATCGGGTAAAAGAACTAAAAATTAAGCTCCCAAAAGCAAGCACTTAAATTTTCGGACAGACCGATTCAAAATATCAGCCATCGAATTCATGTTGGAAATTAAAAGAACTATAAACAGTAAATTAAACTCCGCTCATAGGGTAATTCCATTGAAAATCGACCAATTTTCAGATAATTTTTGAACTGACCTCCTTGGAATTTGGAAATATTTTGGTATCCAGAAGGTCTGGTGAGCTAATTATCGAAAATGAAATATTTTTGGAAAATATGGTATATTTGAAATGAATTGAATTGAAATTTTTGAGAAACACCGGTCCGTGTTGCATTCAAAAAATTGTATCAAATCTTCTACTTTACGTAGAGCTTTCAAATATAGCTTGTTCAAAAGGAGAAGATGTAAATTTCTTTGGAAAAATAGTGCGAGAACAATCCTGGCCAAAAAGGATAAAAAGGATCATTACAGTGTCCTTTACCCTTGAATATTTCAAAATGCAAACATTCGCTTTTCTTAATTTTTTTATATATTGTAAATAGTTATATAAACTACAAATTCGCAAAACTTCAAGGTGGAGCTCGTAAAAGTACAGTCGTGAGAAAGTTTTAGAGGTGTGGAATACTGTAACCGCTGAAGAAAATTTGTAGAAAATGGTACCGAAACAAGGTAAAACTTACAAAAGATGATACGAAACAAATAAAAAGTTCTTATAATTAGCTATCAGAACCCTTTGTTAGAAAATTTATTTTTGATCCTTTAATAATTAATTTAACGTTTTGATGTGTAACACATACACATACAGATTGTGTTCGCGATGCTTCCGCTAAATTGAAGTATTTAGGCAGTCCGCTGTTTGCATTGCTGCAGTAGAATGATTTTATGAGACCAGCGAATTTCGAGGAAGTATAACCTTGTCTAATTTTTTTTAATCATATGTATATGATGCTGCGTCAGGAAATTCGGACACTACTTTGGCACGTGAACACTTTGTTTCCGTTTCTGTAGCTTTTGAATATTCTTCTTTGATATTATTTACTATAGATAATTCTTTATTTGTTTTTGTTTCTTCTGTGGGTAGTTCCTGCATTATTTTAAATATACTATTGTACAGTCTAAAGTTTTTTAACTTTCTTCTTAGAATGTCCATTTTACAAAATTTTTTGTCCATATGAGCCCACGACTTTCCTTAACTTCAACTACCTCTGATCTACAACCTGAAAGCATCTTCTTGGAATCAAAGTAAACTACAGGCATTGCAGTTAATCCTAATTTTAAGTTGTAAAAATATGCAAAATAGACAAACAAAGAAAGTAATTAAAAATATATGTACAGTATAATATGTGGGAGAAACCCAAAATAATCCTAATTGTTCATGCCGCTAGTAAATGAAAAGGAATCTACTTTCTTTATTTTTGTTTTATGATTGCTTACAAATGAACTTCCTCTATTATTGCAAAAAATTAGTGCTAGGTCTGTTAGTTAGAGAAAAAATCGAAGTACTACTCCTTTTCAAAAATAAAAATCGTAAACAATTAAATAATTACCCATAAAAAAAAACATAGAGCCATCATCAAGTTATTTCATATCATACATATACATATTGTAAGTTTCACCTTGTGTCGGTACCATTTTCTTTGGCGGTTATAGTATTTTGTTCCTTTAAAAGTTTCTTACAAATGTTGCTCCACTTTGAAATTTTGCACATTTGTAACTTACATAACTGTTTACAATATATAAATTAGTGATTAAAGAATCAAAAATAAATTTTCTAACAAACAGTTCCGATATAAGCTTGGCTAATTATCAGAATTTTTTACCTCTGATTATATGCTCTCCTCAACAAACAGATTGGTATTATGGTAGCTGGCAAAATTGCCCTGGATCAGCCGTAAGTACATGTGAAAAAAATTTGATGAAAATTGCGTCAGTGGTATTCATTATAAGTAATGGACTTATGCAGATCGTTCTATGTTAGAAACTAGATTAGAATCCTCTGCGGGCTTAAAACAACATTGCAAAACGGTTTTCAAATCTATTTTGAAAACATAAAATTGTTTCGTACCATATTTTGTAAGTTTTATCTTGTTTCGGTACCATTTTCTATAAATTTTCTTCAGCGGTTACAGTATTCCACACCTTTAAAAAATTTTCACGACTGTACTTTTACGAGCTCCACTTTGAAATTTTGCACATTTGTAGTTTTTACAATATATAAAAAAATTAAGAAAATCGAAGGTGTGCATTTTGAAATATTCAAGGATAAAGGACACTATAATGATCCTTTTTATCCTTTTTGGCCAGGATGTTCCTCGCATTATTTTTCCAAGAAAATTTACATCTTCTCCTTTCGAACTAGCCATAGTTGAAGGCTCTACGACAAAGGCGGCTTTAGATATGCGGTGTTTGTCATATCCACCGAGCACCTAGTTGGGCAAACTTCACATATGTGGTTGGGTTTCTCGCCTAGTGCTTGCCCTAGGCCAAGCACAAACATTCGGGTGCTCGCTATTCCCGTAGTTTGTCGAACTTTCAACTCACATCAAAGTAGACGAGCACTGTGTCGGATCCCCGCAGCTCGTTCATCTTCCAGTTTTGGCGAACATTCGGCAATGCCCGAATGTCTAATTCACTGTGCTTGTCATTCCGCAAGTACCAAGCCAAATTACTTGACGAGGTGTTCGGTATTTGGCGAATAGGAGGTGTTTGACCAACACCGCATATCTAAAGCCGCCTTAAAGTAGAAGATTTGATACAATTTTTTGAATGCAACACGAACTGACGTTTCTCAAAAACTTCAAAAGGCCATATTACCGCAAATATTAGATATTTTTCAATATTGGTGCACATAGCTCAACTACTTATATTCGCAGTGAAAATTTCATTGAAATCTGACGATAGCCATAAAAGACCGTTGGTCGATTTTCCGTGGAATGACCCCATAGTCAAAAACAACTTTGTTTTTTTAAGCATCTTTGAAATGATATTTTACAAAAACCAGTTTTTTGAAACATTTTACAGCACAAGTAGGTCACAAATATAAAATTTTCTAAAATCGAATTGAACTTTAAAAACCAATGATGAAAGAGTCAAATAAAACACATTTTTAAAACTGAAATTTACGCTCTTTTGAATGAATGACACTGTATCGAAAAATTGCAACGTACAGTACCCTAGCTCTGACAAAAATTCTTCTATTTCTGAAACAAAATAACACTTTTTTCATTCCTCCGGTGCTTAGAAGATCTACACTGTTAAAGCTACAAAAAGCAAGTTAAAGCTAGAACAAAAAAGTATTTTGTTAACGTAGCTTTAACTTTCATAATACTGCAATAATAAATTTACAAAAATTACACGTAAATCAAAAAATTCCACATACACACACGATTAGAATATGATCTCATGCAAAAAAAAAGTAGCGGTACTTACCGAATGGGGAAAGTAATGCGTAAACATACTCTCCGTAAGCATTCCGTATAATGCATGGAAGTATTACAGATCCATACCCGGTTCTTTTCTTTTTAACATTGGATGTCCTAGGCTGGTAAGGTATATACAAGGAAAACTAGAAACTTTTAGTATTATAGCTTGATAAAAGAGCTTTTTGGAAAGCCCGACATCGTTTCTTGCATTCCTGTCACCAAGATGGAATGCATACTGAAGCTTTAACCGGCGGCCGTTCATACCTCTGCATGACCCGGAATGTGTAGATAATGCTTGCTGTGTGATTGTGACACTCATTGAAAATTCCAACAGCGTAGTCTCGCATCACACGTTATCGTACTGCATGACTCTTAATGAATATCATCCTAAACATTTTACTTACCCTTGATTATATAAAATGCTCTCAGATTTTCATCTTTCCGTTTTATGAAGCACAAATTACCCCTAGCCCTTCGCAAGTTCTTTTCCCCTTATTTTTGCGAGTAATGTTCATAGATATATCACAAACTCTATGGAAAACAGCTTTCAAGCATTACATATGCATTGCTGGGAACGTTTGCTTCATGCATTCTGTTTGAATGCATTACAGTGATTCCCATTGGTAGTTTCTAGTACAGATTTACACACGATCCTCATTAATTGAAAGTAGTAGCTGTAAATTCTCAATAGAACTGTACAGTAATTATTGTTAAAAGCTTTTTTTTTTCTAAAATAGCCGAATCACACCGAAAAGTTCCGGTTTATGCTGAAATATCAAGAATCATTTGCAGACCACGTTGGACCAAACAAATGGTTATTACAAATTTTAAGAGCAAATTACCCCAATAAGGGGTCAGAAGGAAATTTTAAATGAGTATTAAATGAATAAAAATTCAGTGACTATTTCTCGGGAATGCGCCATCCAATTGAGTTGAAACTTTCCGGATACATTTGTGTATATGCAGAATAGGTCCAGGTCTCACCAAATGTCAATTATCTTTAACTCTTTGGCGCCGGCGGCCACTTAAGTGAAATTTTTAATATACCTATTATTCTGTCCACAAATAAATTTTGCAAAAATTAAGTTAGCGGGATGAATTTTGAACGTGTTTTAAATGTGAACCAGATAATGTTTTGGAATTCTTTAACCCTATGTGTGCGCTAGGTGCCTAAAAAGAGGTCGGGAAAATTTGAACTTTTGACAGAGCTATCAAATCATTATGAAACTTTCAGAAAGTATTGATATTATTAATTTGTAAATTTTAGTTTTAATAAATTTTAATTTTAAATTTGATGAGCGTGTTGGCAACTCTGTAGATAGGGCAGGCGCTGAAAGTGAAAGCATATAAATTATCGAATCTCCTTTAATCAGTTGATTTACGCGTGAACGATGTGATCGAACACTTGTCAATGTATATAAGTAAGCGGTTCGTGTTACAAACTGTTTGAGAGATAATCCAATTCAGCTTGTAGATGAAGACTGTTGTGGCCCTCCTGGGAAACACTTGAATAGGGGGTGATTTTCGATGATAACGCTTCGCAAAATATGCGTTGAGTGCGTGAAACAATGTAGTCATACTGTTCATAGATTGTAAGAAAATAACTTACTTAGCCGTAAGGTTTAACAGCTTTAGTTACCTTCATTTTTTTACAAATGAAAAATTCTAAATGATGGGTCCTTGGCTAAAAATATTCCGATACTATATTCAAAACTTGATATCTAAAAATTAAATAATAACGGTTTATCTATCAAAATGTAGGCCAAAATTTGCGATTATGCACATATCACATCTCATATTACTTCTATCAAAAATTACTTATTCCATTACGTTTGTCAGTGTACAATAAATATTTTGATTATATTAATAACATACTACGGAAATTCAGAAATGTTTAATAGTTGACAAACAATGATAAATGTCTAAAACGTTATACAGTCAGGCGAAGAAATATTTTGAAGAAATTCAAGTTCATCAGGCAGTTTGAGAGCTCACAGCATACTTAAAACAGCAGGATATAATATTTCAGATTTAAGCACCAGAAAAAATTTTAATTTAAAAACTTTTTTTTTTCTTTAGAAACCGAATTTATTCGTATTTCTTGAAAAATATAGCTTTATGTAGGATAAATTGGTCATTTATTTAGTGTTTATCGATCTAAAAAAATGTAATTGACGGTAGTAATAGTGTATAAAAAAATATTTACATCAAATTTCAGGATTATTTAATCCTACATAGTGAGAAAAATGTAAAATAATAACTATTATATTTTTGATACCCAAATTATTCAGAAATTATAAATATTACGTCAGTAGAAATAAGAAGAATTATTACTGACGCTGTATTCTTATAAAAACTTTTAAACGGCCGTAATGATGCTCCAAATCTACTTGGCGAATTATCTTTTAGAATACCTTCCAGAGCGACGAGAAGCAGAGACAACTTTTACGTTACTAGCTGTAGAACAAAGTTTGGCCAAAACACTCCATTGGAGCGAACAAAGAAAATAGACAATAATCTATGGAACTACCTCGACTGGTTTAATACGTGCGACTCGTAAGTGAAATCTGTAGTATATATTGTCTTTGGAACTCTCGATTAGGCTACGTTTGATTTCATTGGATCGTTTATTAATGCAATTTTCAAGATGCTGCAGTATTTAGTTGGCTTAATTATTATTTTTAAGTTTCCTATTATTCTTAAGTTGGAATTTGCTCAGTTATCATCTTTTATAGTTTTTTTTCCTTTCTCAATTATTACAATGTAATTAGTTGACTAAGTAATAAGATTAAATAATTTAATCTTTAAGGGGACATAGCACCTTCAAATTTTTAGTAGATCGATTTTTTTTTTTGATTGAATATGTTAGAATGAAGCTTTAAAAACATGATATTAATAATATGAAATTGAAATTCTAAAAAAAAAATTTTGTGACCATATATGGCGAAGCGCACCAAAGTCATTTTTTTATGATTTTCGTTCACTTCGCTATACCACTACATCGACTTAGGCTAAAGTGTAGAGAAAGATAAGTGAGTCAACTTCTTCAAAAACAGCAAAAAAAGTTAGCCTTCGCAAAAAAATAGCTGAAAAAGATGTTTCTAAAAAAAAAGTGCAGAAACTTATTACCGTTAGCCTCGCGGAACACGCACCGTACCCTTTGCCTATCGTTGGGATCAAAGCAGGATCAAAGGAGGATCAATTTTGGCCGGCTTAGCTCACGTGGAGAAAGGAAAAGAAAAGGTGGATTCTATTTCCGGCGCCACTCGCTTTGTTTCTTATACGAAATTGATCATAAACCGTCGCCTAAAAGCGAGAAATCGTCCACGGCTTCTCTTTCACCCCTACTACGGTCAAATAACCGAGCTTAACGCCCGACGCGCAATGATAACACCAGTTTCACAATTTCGTACAAAAATTCTATTCTGAGCACTTATTGTTATCGTTTAGTGACGGCGCCGCACTACACAATCTTATTTTGTTAACAAATTCAAATGAAACTAATTATTACAAAAGTACTTACATCTAAGATAACGACCAATCACCTGAAGATATCTGGATCAATTCGTTGCGTCGAGTCTCCCCAGACGTGTTCTTCGCGCATTCGGGGAATTCCCCGCGAAGTCACCGCTCGTTCTATTCTTTTCGTTGCACCTTCTGCTTCGTGTTGTAGCGCTCAGCTCGCCACCAATTTTTGCCACACTTGTCGGTCGAATCGAGCCACTTTACTTCCGATCACTCGTGCTTGATTTTGTCGATATTCCAAACAAAAAACGCCTCGTCTCTAGCTCCAGTGTCTATTATTTCGCTATCAAACTGCGTCAAGCCTCCTCGATTCTTGTCCAGCACTCGCCCAATATCATGTAAAAATATAGAAGAAGAAATTACTTTTCCGCTCTGCCGCTAATGGAGTCTTATCCTCACCACGTTCGCTGACCAAATAGGAAGATCCATCACCTCCCCAGCTCCCACCGGGCCTCGCTTAGAGATTGCAGTTACCGCTTCTCCGGTATCTAACATTCCGTTGACGCCACCATACCATTGAAACATGCATGCGAGTGCATTGGCTCATTGCACTCGTTGCACGCGCCTTCGAAAAGTGCATTTTCCTGCAGTTATGGTTGTCGGAACGCACCCTTTTAATTTGCCGCTTGGTGGCGGTTCGATCGCTTCTTGACATTTCCCGTGTTTACCTTTCAACTTCCGACTAGTATTTATTCCGCTCACTTATATTTCGGGCCGTGTTGTTTTTATTTTCGCAAAACTCTGCCGCGGATCCGTTGGGATTTACGGACCTATCGTCCTGGACCAACTGTGGCTCTACAAGCACGAGCTGGGATCGGGGCAAATTAAATCGCATCAGCTACTGCTGGTTTATTGTCAGAAGTTGTACATGTCGCCGACAAGGAAGTCCATTCGTCAGTAGTGCCTCGTTGAACAGTAGTCCTTAGAACAGCGAGATATAACGATTATCGCTCCCATGATTATCGGGACAGCAAAAATGATGGACACTACCGAAATGAAATAGTCTTGATGCATCGGTGGCATGACAACATCCATTGAAGGCTCAGAAATTGGTGGCTGGGGCTCTTCTGAGTGATAATGGGGTTTGTCCCGGGTAGCATTGGCAATGGAGGGATCATCCTCAATACTGTAGGTAATTGTAGGTTTCTTTGGCTTAGGGGTTGTTGTTGTTGTCGTAGTAGTAGTGGTGGTGGTTGTTGTGGTCGTCGTTGTTGACGTAGTGGATTTGGTGGTGCTCGTGGGTGCTGCAGTCTGAACAGGAGCGACATTTGTTGGAGATGTAGTTACATTCAAAGTCTTAGTTTCAGATGATGGATTAGAATAAGTCGGTTGGGGATGGCTGTCGGCTGCCGTGATGATCATTTTCGTTTGGCCCTTTAGCTATGCTATGGGTTACTCGCTTCTGGGTCAGGTAATCGTCGATCGTCTTGTGTAAATCGACGGCGATGGCTTGGCTTGGCGGGGAGCGCTCGTTTTCATCGATAGGGAGTCCAAGTTCGTTGCGCCACCAAATACCGTCTCTGAACCAACGCCGCGTCTGTTTTTTTTATGCTACTTAGGCTAGATTTTTTTCTTTTGTATAATCTTCCCTACTTACTGGAGTTACAAACTCCAAAAAAAGGTCCGAAAAAAGTTCAACTGATACTAAAATTAATGAAAAATTTATTAACATATACCTATGCGACGAAATTCTTATTCGGTTGAAAACATGCGCAAGGAAATTCGGGCAGCATATTACCTAAATATTTCAACTGTTGAGAACCTTCAACACTCTTGTTGTCCTGTTGGAGAAAAGACTTGGTGTAACTGGCGCAAGGCGGAGGCAGCTGGTGGTAATGCTTTAAAAAATTTCAAGCATCCTTCATCTTTAGATGATGAGGTACAAGAAATGTTAAAGCCTATTTATGAAGACTTATCATCAGAAGATTTATTAAAGTGCTGCTTGGGCAATTTTATGCAGAATAATAACGAAAGCTGTAATTCTTGTATTTGGAATTTGGCCCCCAAACATACTTTTTATGGAAAAAATATAATAAGTATGGCAGCAAATATTTCTGCATGTACATTCAATGAAGGATTTATGGCTATCTTGAAAATAATGCAAGTCATGGGAATTTCAATTGGCCAACGTGCGCTGGAACATGCAGAAGAAGGAGATGCTGCAAGAATCAACCAGGCGGAAAAACACTCGACTGAGGCATCTAAAGAGGCCAGAACTCCTCGACGGAAGCAAAAATCTTTGGAAAAGGCGGAGTATGAGCAAGAGAAAGGTATATTGTATGGTTCAGGCAACGCAGATTAAATTTCGGTAAGCTTTATTACAAAAAATATTGAATTTTAACCTTTTTCAAGTTGGCGTGCATGATTAAGAAAAATGTTTTTATCCAATTCTGAAATTTTAGCACGTTAATCTGCACATGTTAATGCTCAGAACGAACTACGGATGAAAAAATCGGCATTACATTTTTTTAGTTAGTTTTTTAGTTAGGAAAAAAGCCTCGATTTTCGAAAAAACGCCGCCATTTTGTTATTTTTGAGCCAAATTTTTTTGTTTTAGTTTATTCCAAGGCCGCTTTGATGCTGATAAAAACACCGTTTTTTTCCCCCAGACTTTTCTGAGGGCAGTTATCGTGCACGCCAGGTTTTCTTGGTATTTTTTTTTTCAAAAAATTTGTAGCAGACGATAGGGGGCCACAAAAAATTTTTTTTTCCAGTTTTTTTATATAGTATAAAGCAAATAAAGTATATGTACAAATTTTCATTAAGATATGTCTTTTTATTCAATTAAAAACTAACATTTAAAAAAAAAACAATTTTTTTTTTCAATTTGAAGGTGCTATGTCCCCTCGAGTTACTACTACAGCTATAATTTTTTTTTGTGCTATTTACACCTCTTAAAAGGACTTATTGACCAATTCTATTCAAATTTTTAATCAAAAATATATCAGTTAAGATACATTCATAAGATTGCTTTAACATTCATGATTTTATTTGGCGCAAACTACTTACGAGTCAATCGCAGATAATAACAGCACAATATAGAGAATCAACATTAACATTTTTTCAGATTACAACGCATAAACAGAAGAAGGAAAAAAATCAATCATTGTCTCAAGGCTGTCACCGAATGCTTTCTTTGTATTACTTGACCTAGTTTTCGACACTTTTGTCCGGCTCCATAGCTCCTGAAATTTCAATTTAGATTACACGTGCTTTCAAATGTCTACATGTACAAATGTACGTCCTAACAAAGAAGTACTCATAGTATTTTAAGATTGTGATGAATCTATTCTAAATGGCAGTGATTCATCTTTCGATTGTGACTCGACTTTCTATACTCGGTTCTAGCGAAATATTCAGAGAGATTTTATTAGTTTAGTATACCAGAGAAAAATTGTTTTTTTTTCGATTTTTCGATTTAAAAAATGTAGATGCCTATTCATATTGAAAAATATTCAAATGATAAATGAAAGAAAATCATTGAGAGCATATACACGTGAATTTCCGTCAAATCCGTTCGCACTCTCTTTGAATAGTACTTACAGTAATCTGCTAATCGGATTATATGTTTCAGCTGACATACCTGCAAATAAAAAAAATGACGTTAAACATCTTTTTGTAGAGCAAATATGTAGAGAGTAGAGTAAAGAGGATACTGATTTAGTAACCATAGATTCCTTCAACATAAATTTGCATTTGAAATTCCCAGTATCATATTACATCGCAATACAAAAAAAAATCTCAAACGGAATATAATCTGCGCCTTAATGGATCCGTTGAGATATGTTCCGGCGAAAATTTAAAAATACTTCCTTTCTCATTTTGGCAGCTTCAATTTTTTCGCATTGAAAATCTTCTGTAACGCAGCATCTAAACAAACGGGCTTGTCTTCAGCTAGCTATCATGTTCTACATCCACACAAAGATTTCAGTTAAGTTTGCTGGGAAACAGGATAATTTGCATGTACATATACATGCATCCTTTTCATTGATGAAAATATGAAACCTCATGAAAGCAAATACGATAGCTAGCAACCTCACAATCTCTTAAATTTTCAATCAATATTTTCCAAGCTGCTTTTATGGTATCTCAGTGTATTATATTTTACAGAATTGATTTCGTTTTGTTCGTTGGCGTCGTTCGTATTGTACGTCGATCAGGATGGTTGCGAAAATTTTAATTTCCGTTCAGATACATATAAAAACAGAGTTGAAAGGAGCAAGAGAAAGTGAATATGATTTTTTTTCGCACGAGCAAGTAATCGAAGCAAATGGAGGATGTAAGTATTGTGAGACTGATGATACATTGACGGAATTGTGTTTTGTTGATTTAAAATTTGCTTATAAGTGACATAATAGTGAAAATAAGCCATAATGAATGGAAATGTGAAATTCTTGACTTGGATAAGCTAGTTCCTTTGTACAAAACAACAATTTAGTCACTCAAACCATGAAAAAAATCAGCAAGATGTGCTTTAGTTGTTTTGTACTTGTAATATATTTAATTTGGTTTAAGTGAATTGATAGATGTCTCTACGACCAAGTTGCCAAGTGTAACACACAATCATACATAATACTTCCTCTCTATCGTTGTTTGTAACTAGTGGCTAAGTTGTTTGAAACCAGTTTGTAAGCGTACACGTTAAGTTTGGATTAAGAAAATAAATCAGTGAATTATAATGTAATCCAAAAATAGAAGTCTTAACTACAAATTATAAAATGAAGACATAACATTGGTGACGAGGAAAACGAGAGACTTTTGGAGGTAATCTATAAATTTTGCTGTAAAATTTGAAAAGAAAGATGACAGAGACAACAGTGAGTCTGGGAATATGTACCTTGCGTGAGTTCAATCATTCAACGATGGAGTGGAAAGTGTACGTAAAGCGCTTAGAGCAAGTTTTTAACGGCAAACAACATTTCGGATGCAAATCGGCACAGGGCCATTTTTTAACTATGATTTCGGAAGAATCTTATAAACTGTTGATTAATTTATGTTTTCCTGTGTTTTCCATGTGGTGAAATTGTTGATATCTTAAACCAGCATTTACAGCCAATGATCTCCGCCTTTGATGAGCGAGAAAAATTTTATGCAGCTCGAATGGATACATCTGAGCAAATTCAAGAATGGGCAAGGCGAATCAAAAAATTGTCCACAACGTGTGATTTTGGGTGTATCATCAGCGAAGTACGAGACATTTTCATACTGGGAATTTCGTCGAAGCGAATTAAAGAAAAGTTGTTTTCCGACGGCACAGAGTCAACTTTTGATAAAGCTGTACAAATAGCATTGGAAATAGAAGCATCAATAGACGCCGTAAATTCCCATGTAATCAAAACAGAATCAATCAACAAAATAAAGAAGCAACAATAACGAATGGATCACAAATTGCCGTCTACGAGTGATAAATGCTATTGCTGTTCAACTACCGGTTATAAATCAACAACCTGCAGGTATAGAAATTTAAGATGTTTAAATTGCGGTAAAATAGGTAATTTAGTGAAAGTATGCAAATCAGCTGTAAATGCAAAATCTAAATTTCAAAAACCTGTTAAGCAGAACTGTATTAAAGTAGACGAGAGGGAGGAAAAATTATTTGCATTCGAACGCGTTAATAGTATAGATCCGATATTATTGACAGTTGTTGTAAACAAGATTTCCATAAAAGCGGAATTAGATGGTGGTGCGGCGATAAGCTGCATTAGCAACAGTGATTACATCAAGTTGTCTTTCTAATATTCCAAAAGGAACAAACGTGAAATTAATTAATTAAAATGGTTCGAAATTTTTCCCGATTGGTGAAATAGATGTGCGAATTGAATTTAAAGGTGCGTCTAATAATTTGAAGCTATATATTGTTGATAGTAAGTGTGCACCATTATTAGGTCGTGATTTTATGCAAAAATTCAATATTAAATTCAGCGTAAAGAAACTCGAGATGTGTGTTGATATGCAAAAGCTAGTGGAGAAATATTCCGAAGTGTTTTGTGATGCTTTAGGAACTTTTAACACAGGTAAAATTAAATTGAAATTAGGTGACAATGTGTCTCCACGTTATTTTTCGCCCCGACCTTTGCCTTTTAGTCTGAAAAGAAAAGTAGAAAGTGAAATAGAAAGGCTGGTTAACATGAAAATTCTTGAACCGGTGGAATTTTCGGACGGCGCCACGCCAATAGTTCCCCTCATCAAATCTGATGGATCTGTGAGAATATGCGGCGATTATAAAATTACTCTTAATCCGCATATTAAAATAAAAAAGATTCGTTCTTCCAAGAGTTGAAGATTTATTAAGATCATTATCTGGTGCAAGAATTTTTGCGAAAATTGACTTAGCACATGCTTATTAGCAAATGGAGCTTGATAAGGAAAGTCAAATACTTACCACGATCTGTACAACAAAGGGTTGTTCAAATATACGAGGATGCCTTTTGGCATTAGTATTTGTTCAACTATCTGTCAAAAAAGAATTGAACAAGTTTTGTTAGGGATCGAGGGTATTTCAGTTGTTCAGAATGACATTTTAGTATACGGTAAAAGCAGTAGTGATTTGTACAAAAAATTAGAATCAGTTCTAAAGCGGATTGACCGTTAAGAAGTCTAAATGTGCATTTTTCAAGGATTCAGTGAATAATTTAGGATTTTTCATTGATCAGTATGGCATTCGTCCCTCTCCAGAAAAGTTGCAAGCAATTTTGCAATTACCAGTACCCAAAAATGTTCAAGAGTTGCAATCGTGTTTAGGAACAATCAATTATTATCGAAAGTTCGTTCCTTTTGTATCAGAACGATTAAGTCCTTTATACAATTTGCTAAAGAAGGAAACAAAATGGATTTGGACACAAAAATGTCAATCTGCCTTTAATGAAATTAAACAATTTTTTGTAAAACCTGAGGTATTAATGCATTATGATATTAACTTGCCATTGCAGTTGGTTACGGATGCTAGTTGTCATGGTCTAGGGGCGGCATTAAGTCACACGCTTTCAAATGGTACCAGCAAACCTATTGCATACGCTTCTCGTGTGTTAAGCGAAGCAGAGAAGAGATATAGCCAAATTGAAAAGGAGGCATCAGCCATTTATTGGGCAGTGCGTTATTTCCACCAGTATCTCTTCGGCAGAGAATTTGTGTTATGTAACGATTCAAAGCCGCTTACATCTATATTTGGGGAAAAACATGGCATACCACAAATGGCTGCAAGCAAACTGCAGCGTTATGCATTATTTTTGTCAGGATATGTATTTAAAATTAAATATGTCAAATCAAATGAAAACAGAGCAGATTTCCTCTCGCCTTCCCGTTATGCAGGGCAATACGGATGATTTTTCAAATGAAGAAGTATACATAAATTACTTTACAAATTATTAAATGTTACCCATTGATGCAAAAAGAATTTCAGACGAGACACACGAAGATGAAATATTGTGTAATGCGGAGGAGTTAACTGAGCATGTCTGGCCACATAAAGTTGAAGTTGAATTAAATCCTTACTTTTTGAAGAAAAATGAATCATCGATAGAAAGGGGTGCATATTATGGGGTTATAGGGTAGTTGCACTTAGGAAAAATATTCTTGAATTGTTGCATCATTCACATCAAGATATCGTAAAAACAAAGCCGCTAACTAGAAGCTATGTTTTCGGGCGAGGACTAAGCAAAGATATAGAGAGTGCTATTAAATCCTGTGATATTTGTACATCGCTACAGAATGATCCACCCAAAATGCAATTTAGCAGTGGCAGCCTACAAATGGTCCCTGGGAACGTCGTATACGAACGTTATATTTCTTAGGTCGAACGTTATATTTCTTAGGTCTATTTATGAACAATATTATTTTAATTTGTGTCGATAGTTTTTCAAAGTGGGTTGAAGCGTTTGAAATAAAACGCATGGACACACGTAGCACTATAATCAAGTTATGAGAAATATTCAGTCGATTCGGATTTCCAAAGGTGATTGTTACTAATAATGGAACCGGTTTCACTTCAGAAGTTTTTCAAGAATTTTGTAGAGCAAATGGGTTGAAACATATAACGACACCACCTTACCATCCAACATAGAATGGGCAAGCTGAGAATACAGTCAAGTTTGTGAAAAACTCTTTAAGGAAAATAGTTAAAGAAGGAAGCGATAGCTTAGACATTTCTCTTTTCAGATATTTATTTGACTATCAAACTACTCCACATAGTATTTACAACAGGGGTAACACCCGCATCACTCCTACTTTGTAGAGAAGTAAGAACAAAATTTGATTTGCTCCGGCCAGTGAATTTGAATTCTTGTGAACGTAGTTGTGTCCGCAATGGAGCTCTTAGTTCACAAGGAAAGAAAATTAGAAAACCCAATTAAAAGGAATTAAGGTTTTTGTGCGAAGGTAGTAACGTTTGGTTTAGACAGTGGGAAGAAATACTGGAGTAACGTTTTGGTTTAGACAGATGGGAAGAAATACTGGAGCCATGGTAACATTGTTTGAGTCTTGGGTCGAACTACCTATTTAGTCAAACCTGACAATTCAGATCAGGTGTGTAAAAGACGCATTGATCAATTAAGACTTAGCACTAACGTTGCTTCTACATTCCCATTAGTTACTAATAACAATGAGTGTTCAGGGGATTGGGGGTTTAAAATGAAGGCCGTGGCTACAGATTCTAAGAATCAGGACTGTGTTTTGTTGCAAGTTGAACACGAAAAATGTGATGAATTAAATGATGAAGTTTTTACAAATTCTGATACATTTGATGATGAGTCAAGTAAGCTTGTGGTAAACACTGCTAATAATCAGCATAATATTTGGTCCGGTAGACTGCGTAGTCGGATTGAAGAGCCAGCTTCAAATACAGAGGGTGGAAGTTGTATATATTTAATTTGGTTTAAAAGAATTGATAGATATCTCTACGACCAAGTTACCAAGTGTAACACACAATCGTAAATAATACTTCCTCATGTGTTGTCCTTGTAACTAGTTGCTAAGTTGTTTGAAACCAGTTTGTAAGTGTACACGTTAAGTTCGTATTAAGAAAATATATCAGTGAATTATAATGTAATCCAAATATAGAAGTCTTATTTTCAAATTTTAAAATAAAGACATAACAGTACTACAGATTGCTTCGTTTGGAGGTTTTTACAATAAAATCTGCACAGGGCAAATTCAAACAAGGCTTTATACATGGCTTTAATTACAGATCATGATTTTCTCTCACGCTTAGAATAATATTCACGTATGCATCTTTGAAAAATATTGCACAGAAAAAAATCCAAACAAAAAGTCTATAACATCCCTTTTCATAGAACTATCCAAACATCGACCCCAATAGGCATATTTTTGCTGATTCGCTTCAAGGCGATTTCGAATCCGAAAAACCAACGCCAAAAACTATCTCTATCTCCTATAATCGAGCTCTCGAAGCTTATTCTTTTCGGAAATGCTGTGTTTTTTTGAATTCAACCGTAGACAGCCTATTTGCAGTTTGTTCGTTAATGAAAAGCAAACAAAAGTGCGACGGCTGTTGTTTCTGATTAAAAATAGGCGAAAACTCAAACAGATGGGATTCATTATACGAAATAAATGGAGAAAATGGAAAATCAACAACTAGAAAACACTATGATCATGCATACCAACGTGTACACATTTTAGTGTGTACTTGTTTCGGAGCCTTCAGGTTTCTTACACCACAACAAAATGAAAATATACTAGACATACCCCCCAACCACTCCCCGCGAGATTAACAGAACTAGCAGTATTCTATTGTATTAACACATGCATGTCTGTGTAGGTATTGTATTTTTTCGTTCGAGCCTGTATTCGCATTTAGTTCAAAAGAAAGTAGAATACGCTTCATTGCAACAAAAAGCGCATTTGAGCATTCTAGTTTAGATGCCAGAGAATTGCCCGAAGGATTTCAATGCGCTGGGGAATTCGTAAATGAAAAATATTTCAAATCGTTTTCGAAATGTGTCCATATGGCGCCAGTGTAACATGCCACTTTGTCACGAACGGAGTACAGGATGCGTTTTAGTATTGTTTTTGTCATTCAGTGTCAATAAGAGAAATATGTGTTTTTACGTGTTAGTCTCCTTTGTATAAAGAGGATAAATATGATTTGCAGTTTTTTGTACTGCATGTGATGGATAGAGAAAGAAAATGTAATTTTTTGAGATCATATTGATAAAAACAATTTGAGGCTTTTAAATTCTTTAAAACATTAATAAGTGGGGGAAATAGTAATGCAAGACTATCAGTATGCTTGGGAAATTTAGTTGAAATAAAAATTGCAATTTAAAACAGTCGTAATCAGTATCAACAAGCGATAACTTACTAGAACATCAATCATTTATATGCATGTTGACCGCCAAACATGATTATTTTTGGCGTTAACTCGATCAGCAACGCTCTATTTCAATGCACTGAAAAATTACCAGTCGATTATTTTTAACTCAGTCTTACTATATGTATCCTAGTGCATTGCAAAACAAAAAAATTGAATTAGAAAAACATATTTTTTAGCTCTTTTGAAACCGAACGACAAACAAATATTTCATTGGTAAATGTCGAGTACATTATAAAAACGTTTCATATTGATAATTCAATTGATGCTCCGAAATTTTTTTTTGGAAATAATCAAACAGTCTCACCTATACATGCACCTAAAGGACCGACATAAAGCTTAAAGAAGGACGATTCGAAAAATGAAATTTTTCAAATGATAGCTTTCGTTTATTGTATAGATCATTTTTTTAGCGTCATAATTACAAGATATTCCGTTCCATCTGCAGCAAAGGCAGCTTCACCAGCACTCCCGTACATTAAAAACAAAAGTAAGAAAATCACGTGCGTAAACTGTAATGGAAAACTTCCAACCAGCCATCGGAGCAGCCTAAAGCATCCAAAGACCCAAAATAAGCTCTTTTTCGAGGTCAATATGCGAACTATTGTGCGAGCTATCGAGCGATTCGGAGCAATGGTAAAAAAAAATTGATGATAACTGATGATAAGAATGTTTGCAGATTTTCCAACCACCTTGGCTTTCACTAAAAAACACATTTAATGCCCAATTCTAATTTTATTCTATTTGATTTGATTTTATTTATTTACAAAGCAAGGTATTAATTTAATACATATCTGTAACTACGAAATAAATTAAAACAAGAAGAAGAAGAAAAAACTCTAGCGCACCTGAACCGCT